>PVIH01014293.1:44463-54592 GCA_004025045.1 Sigmodon hispidus | reverse complement strand
ACATAGGACTCAGTCCTTAGATGTTTTTTTTTTTTTCTTCTTCTTTTAAGAAATAACCTCTTCAAGTTGTAACCGTGGCGGCTTTGTCCATTACTGTTGCTACTCTGCACACATATTGGGAGCAGCAAGCGCTTTACACGCTTGAGTAGTGGGATAAGTCACTGTTTTCTTTATTTTAAAACACAAAACAAACAGTCCTGTTGGGAATGATTGCTGTTGGATTCAGGAGGGGAAGGGAAAGCTGCTCTGCTGCCTCTTTGCCACTTCCTGGAAGCCTGCCTTCATGGAATTGCCTTTCGCATCCGAGGCGACAATTTTTACACCATGCAGATCTTTGCGGTTATCATCTCAAGCCATGTTCAGCAGCAGCGTTTGGACAGCAGTGTTCTGTGGGCCCTCCCCTCCCCCTTGTAACTTGCACCCCTTATAGCAGTAGTGGCTTCGCCATTCTGTTTTCTGCAGCGTCCTGTACAAAACTGTGCTGTGACTGTGTGGTAGGCCTGGACCTGGCAAAGAGAACACAGCGAAGCCCCTTCTCTTCCTACCAAACAACTCTGTAGAGCTCTCTGCACCCTGTACCCTTTTCACCTTTTGTATTTAATTTTAAAGTCAGTGTACTGCAAGGAGGCTGGATGCAAGATAGATACTATATTAAACTGTACTGTTATTTAAGATGTAATAAAGCAGTTTGACATGAGGGACTCTGGTGTGATGATTATTGGAGGGTCAGTTTTAGTGTGTAGAGGAAGTCACATGCCCCAACTGCTGACTCACCAGTTACATAACATCATGAGAGACCCTTACAAAAGAGTCAGCTCAGGCTGAGTATCATCTCTATTTCCAACATGCAAGAGACAGAGGCCGGTGGCTCTCTGTGAGTTTGGAACCAGCCTAGTCTACTTAGTTTCAAAATAGCCAAAGTAATATAGTAGAGAAAATTCATCTCAAAAACCGAAGCAGGTGGAGGAACAATTCATAAGAGATTCCTGATATGCTGTACATCTCAAACCTACAGGACCACTTGTTTTCCAAGACAAGTGGCTTTCTCCCCTCGGCATCTGGGCCCTATCCCTCAATTTCTTCTTTTTTTTCCCTTTTAGTATTTTCTTATTTTATGTGAATTGGTGTTTTTTGCCTGCATGCATAAGTGTAGGGGTGTCAGATCTTGGAATTACAGACAGTTGTTACCTGCCATGTGGATGCTGGGAATCGAAGTCAGTTCCTCCAGGAGAATAGTCAATGCTCTTAACTGCTGAGCCGTCTCTCCAGTTCCCCTATCTCTCATTTTCTTTGGCCTCTACCAACCAGCTCATTTGGCTTCCTCTCCATTGTTTCCCCACTAAAATATCTGAGGATATCAGCATTTTCTTCTCAATTAGTAAAGGCCATTATAGGAGTGAGCATCAGCTGTTGGAAGTAAATCTCAGGGTGCTTTTCCTAAACTGCCAATTCTACAGTATTCATTCATTGCAACGCTTTGTTGTACAGTTTTTAATCTTAAGTAAATTTTAAGATTTAAAAAGATGGGCTGGAGAGGTGACTCCGTGTTTAAGAGCACTGGCTGCTCTTCCAGAGGAGGCAGGTTTAATTCTCAGCACCCACTTGTCGGCTTATAACTGCAGCCTCAGTTCTAGTGAATCCATCATCTCACAGACAAGCATGCAGGCAAAACACCAAAGCACATGAAATAAAAATAAATCTTTTAAAGGGAGGGAAGGGCAACTGTGGTTAGTATGTTAAAAAAAAAATTAAAAATGTCATAAAAGAATAATAAAGAACAGGTCTATAGAAGTAGACCATATTTTACATTATTGTGTTAAAAAAATTTTAAAGGAAAGATTATAAAAGGTAACTAATTTCCAGCCTCAGATCTATGGTGGTGGTAAGTAAATCAGTTCACCCAGGGTCAGTGGTATTTCCTTCAGAAAAGACTCCTTGGATGTTGGAAGCTGTGGTGTGGTGATTGGCAAGCTAAGCAGATGGGTTTGCCTAGCTTAATCCTCCCCCAGTCTCCCTGAAATAAATGTGTTCTTCACAGACAAAAACCCTTTGCAAGCCTACCTCCCACTGGGAGAACAGAGCACTTGAGGGAAATCATGGTGAGGTTGACCATGCTCACAACACTACACCTTCTTTCTGTCTTTGAGAATCTATGTCTTAACCTGCTTCTACCCTGATTACCAGCAGGCAAATCTGTCATTGAAAACATGCCCACTTTGAACGTGTGGGCAGCAGTACTGGCTGAACAGCATACAAAGAAAGGCCCAAGGCACAGGCCTTTTCAAACCAGACAAAATGCCCAGGTTTTCACAGCTTGCATTCACCATTAAATACTACTCATGCCTTGAAGGGTGACTGAAAGTGCCCAGCTGCCCTGTGTCACCTTGCCTGCTGCTGCCTGTGGTGGGGAGTACACCTCCCTGTTCAAGTGCATACAGGCAGCTTAGTGGCTACTGCATCTTAGGCCCACTTTTGATATGTCTCTCCATTTGCTTCCATCATATGGCCTGAAGTTATCCCTGTGTGACAGTGGGATTCCAATTCTGTTGGCCTATAAAGGGAACCACCTTCTTATTTATTGGCTGAGATCCTGACAAAGGTCCAGAAGAGGGCTAAACAGGCCCGGGGGGCCAGCTTGCTCACTCCAGTTTTCCTTACGCCCCACTCTCCCTCTGCTGTCACTGGCCCCTTCATTCTCAATGCAACCTAGCACCCACAGTGTGCTCTTTTGACTACTCTCTGCCTCTTCTCACAGGGTGATTTTTGACTAGTTATTTGTCTTGAGGTTCTCCATGTGAGGACTAGTGAGTAGCCTGGAAGGGATTCTATGAAAACAAAGTTCATGCTGTCAGGTTATAACTGGTGATTGTGCACCCCAGACTCCTGAACCCACTGTTATCTTAGCCTGAGTACTCTAGGCAAGGCTGGGTCTTACTCTTCTCCACCTCTGCCTATCATACCAAAAAGTGAGTGCCTGGTATGAAAGAAAGGCTGCTGTCCCTTTCTCTCTGAATCACTGATCTTGCTGGAGAACTCAATAAGGAGACTGACAAGTGAGCTGTTGTGGACACTAGCCCCTGATGATAGCATCAGTATTGGTCTGTGCCTATGCTAAGTGTGCACTAGTGGATGATGGGCAAGGTAACTTTGGTATCCCATGACACTAAACTCTGTAACAGACCCTTTTCTAGCTATCTGTCACCTACCTTTTGGGTGCTGGACACCATTCAACTGTGTATTACATCCTGGTCAGATAAAACTAAATTCCCACTTAGAGGTTCATCTTATTTTTCTACTATTTTTTTTGTATATTTTATGTTTTATGTGAATTGGTGTTTTGCCTGCATGTATGTATAACTGTGTAAGGGTATCAGATCTTGGGATTATAGTTGTTAGCTGCCACGTGGATGCTGGGAATCAAACTCGGGTCCTCTGGAAGAACAGTCAGTGCTCTTTAACCCCCTGAGCCATCTCTCTAGCTCCCCATCCTATTTCTCAATCTACCTCTTGTTCTTTCTTTCCCTTATCACTTAAGAAAGTAAGTCCAGGTATTGGAGGCATGAAGCAAAAATGTGTATAATTGCCTTGATTTCATCCTGGTGCCTCACCTCATCTTTTAGTAGGACAGCAGCAACACTATGTGACCTTTGATCTAATTTGAAGCCAACTCAAATTAAACACCATTTTCATCAGCCCTGTGGTGGGAATGACTTGGTTCCTGAGTCCTCAGAGTTTGGTGGGGCCCACTAAGACATTGTACAATGTCAGCTTTGTTCCTTCCTCTGAAATGGAGAAGCCACTTGCACAGCCCTTAGCTCCATTGTAGACAATGGGTTTCCCCAGCAACCACTGGACATGTGATAGTTTTACTTAAAAGTACACAGAAAGGTTTCTTGCTGTGTGACCTTGGACTGCAGACCACAGGCTGGATGCCTTTGCAAGAGATGACTACTCCCACTCTGGAAGTCTTTCCAGGCCTGGCCATATGCCTGGAATGTACCACTAGAGTATTATAATAATACACTATAGTAATACCCGTAGAACAATTAAAGCCTTCTGTAGGTGTGGCTGGTGTTCACTCTGGGGAAGGAGTTGAGCTTACAAAACACATGAGGAAGTTACAGAACTTAAGAAATCCCCTCAAATTTCTGTCATCCCCCAATTTTGGCTCTCCACTGTGCTTCAATCTGTTCTTTTTAGAAGAACAGGACACAGACCTCAGGAGTCCCAACCAGAGAACATCCTGGCTGAAGCAGGTATGAGGGATGTGGGGAAGCCTGGAGATTAGGCAAAACAAAGGGTGCCAAGTTCTGCTTAATGGAGCATAGAGTGAACATCTGAAAGCTATCGTGCTGGGAGCCAGGAGACTGCAAAACACGGGTGCACTATCCACACCTATGATGTTCTAAAGCCTGATACATGAACTGGGTATCCACCAGTTCATACCGCTGAACCAATTAGTTACAAAGTCAGCTCTAGTGGCCTTTTCTTGGGCCTTCCTTTCCTCTCTTTAAGCTGTGGATGAGGCACATTATTTACAGTCACCTCTCAACTGTGAGATTTTTCCCCCCTAAAACAGGGTCTCAGTATGGTACTCCTGGATGGCCTCAAATTCCTAGAGATCCTGAGCTCTGAATGCTGGGATTAAAGTAGTGAACCACTAAACTAACCAGCTATGAGGTTCTTTACTTGCAGGCTTTCTTTACTACAGGCCCAAATCCTGAATAATGCTAAGTGTGAAACAAGTGCCTCAGGCCCGCGTGAGGGCAGCTGCCACCTAAATTCTGATTCTGAATACTATCAGGTCCATACCCAGGTCATTAAGAACAGGGGAGCAGGAACCTGTTAGGCAGCCCATGTTCCCAACAAACTTGCCGTTTGATCCACAAGGTCCTGGAGACCTCGCCTGCAGAAAACAGGTCAGGTATAAAAATCAGACCACAAGGCAAGGAGGCAAAAAGCGGAAAGGGATTAGGTGTTGCTTTTTTCTGTGGCGGCTCAGACAGTGGAAAGGCCCAAGCAGCAGCTTTCTGTCTCTCCACAGGCCTCTGTTCTGCTTCCCTATTTTGCTTCCTCTTCCTCTGGCCCCGCCTCCCCCTTCTGCTCCTTCTCCACTCTTCCTCTTCTCTCCGCCTCCTCTCCTCTAACCTAATTCCTTCTTTTGGCCCCTCCCCTCCTGTGCCGTCCCGCTTCCTGTTCCGTTACTCCCCGCCCCACCTCCTATGTCCCGCCCACTTTCTCCCCGCCCCGCCTCCCTCCTTTGCCTCGCCCCTCCCACAGCCTCTAGTCCTGGGCCCACAAAAGGCGTACGTGAAACCTGGGGTTTGGGTGCCTGTCATTCTATTTGCCGCTGCGTGGCCCTCTCCACGTGCTCTGCAGCGCATGCGTGTGTCTCGCGCTTGCGCACTGCCCGCCTCGGCGCAGGGCTCCTTGGTGGTGCCGGACTCCGGACCCAGCGGCCATGGGGTGGCGGGCGGCTGGGTCACTGGAGGCCAGGTAGCAGTAGGGCGGAAGGGACCGCTGGCTCGGCCCAGCATGTAGACGTCCACGCGGGCGCGCGGCAGCCGACGGTGAGTGCGGGGCCTTGGGTAGCCCTCTGCCCGGTGTCACTTGCCGCCAGAGGCCCGTGGAGGCCGGGTTACAGCATCGGCCCTGCCCACCTGCCCGCGGACGGACGCACCTGTCTCTGCGTCCGAATGTGGTGTGGGCTCCGGTCGGGATGACGCGTGGTCTCGGGGACGAATCTGTGGGACAGACCTGAGGATCGGCCGGGGGATGGGTCCGGGGAACAAGTCAGAGGTTCTGGTCCAGGGAGAAGCCGAGACGGCCGCTGCTCTGTTCCTGGCCCTGGCTAATTTAGCGCGCAGCACCGCAGCGGACTCAGCTCCCCTGGCCTTCCTGGGGCCTTAGCAAGCAGGAGAGGGCTTGGCAAATGAAACTTCAGAAGCCAAAACTAGTGCAAAGTAGTGAGTTAAGCCTTGTAAACAATCGGGATGTGGAATTCTTCAGAATCACGTTTTAAACTTGCTATCCAGTACTTGCCAGAAAATTCCAAAGTCTTGAACTGTCCTGAAGAGTTCTAGAGGCAACTGCCTCTCATGACCCAGATGCCATATTAAGAGGCCACTAATCTTGTGCTCTGGCAGCTTTCTTCAATGTGGGAATAGGGCGTTTCCATCGCAGCCCCAGGGTCTGTCCTTCCTTGGTCAAAAACCGGCCTCTCTTGCCAGCTGTCCTCCCAAGTATGATCTTTCTCCTGACTTTGATTCTGAATACCAAATTATTTGTGTTTTCTTGTTTGGTAACAGTCTATTTCAGGTCAAAACTTACTCATTTGGCTTGGCTCTTGAGAAGAATTTTTTTCAAAATTATATTCATTTATTTCATGTATCACTGCTGGTTTTCACAAGCCTGATGATGACATTCTTGCCTTAGTAATTTAAGCATCTTGCCAGATGACACACTTCAGGGACCTCACTTTCCTCCCAACATTGCTCTCCTCAGCTTTTTGTGACTTCCTGTCCCTTGGAATTTCTCGTAGCATACTTGTCCTCAGCAGTCTCTTCTCTCTGATTTATGAAGCCTCATCTTGTGTTCTGGGACAGCCTCTTGTGCCAATATATTCTACCTGACCAGGTAGCATCATTTGGAGGTGGTATTTCTAAATGTTTCTGCTTTTTCTCTTTTGTGGGTTTATTTACTAAAACAATTGGCAGGGCTACTGTTTTATTCATTTTGTCTTGTTTGAAGTGCTACAGATTCAGCCCAGATCCTCACAAATGATGGACAAATGCTGTTCCGCTGAGTCGAAGTCCACCCAACACACCTCCTTTTGGGGAGAAGTAGCTAACAGATAACAGCAATGTTTAGATTAAGCTAGTAGTTTAGCACTCTAGGCTTTACTTGGAGAATGGAGAGAAGCAAGCGGCTTTCTTTTAGTTTTTAAAAAATTTATATGTGGGGGCTGGGGTGGGGTGTGGACATGAATATGCTACTCTACTGCTCATGTGTGAAGCAACTTTCAAGAGCTGGTTTTCTCCTTCCACCATGTGGGTTTCATGGATCAAACTTAAGACATTAAGCTTGGCAGTAAGTATCTTTACCTGCTGAGCCATCTCTAATCCTTTGTTTTTAGATATAACCTCATGTATCCCAAGATGGTTTCTAATTTCCTGTGTAGCCAAGGATGATTGAACTTCTTACCCCTGTATGCACTTCTGAATGCTGGCTTTACAGGCACTTACTAACCATATTCAGTTGAGCCTTTTCTTGTTTCAATGTGATATTGGGAGCCTTGTGTGTGCTTGGCAAACACTCAGCTAACTGAGCTACATCTTCAGGCCTTACTTGGTTATACTTTTTAAAGTTTATTTTATTTATGTGTGTATGCAAGTGTGATGTGTCTGTGTGTGGTTATGTGCCCACGAGTACAGGTGCCTGGGAGGCAGAAACAGGATGTCCTTGGAGCTGGGGTTATAGGTGTCTGTGAGCTGCCTGAGTGGGTTCTGGGAAGAAAGCTGAGTTCTCTGGAAGAGCAGTAACCTTTAACTGATAAGGTATCTCTCCAACCCTGCAGGTGGTTTATTATAAGGAAGTGGATTCATCTGCATCTTTATTGCCTTAGCTCTTCCTGTTTCTTGGTACAGTAGCTACAGAAAGTTCTGTGCAAAAAGCTTAGTACTGCCAGCAGGATCCTTGGGAGGACCAAAGGAGGGGCTTCCACATCAGGATCCACTTTCTGTGCTTTATTAGCTCCGTTAGTTACCATGGGGCTCTAGTGTTCCTGAAGAAGGAGATGCCACTTTTCAGCCCCAGGAAATCATACTTGTGACCCATGGCTGCCATGCTCCTAAGGCTGCTGCATGAGAACAAGTAAATTCATAAAAATGAATCTTTGAGTTCAGACAGAGGTGCTACCACCTAACCACTCAGCCTCCTAGACCTGACTTCCCTGTCTGCACTGAGTTGGTGGAGCCTCTACAACACCTCCTTTAGGTCTATGAAACTGTTTCACAGGAGCTGGAGAGATGGCTCCAGAGGTTTTGAGTTCAATTCCCAGCAACCACATGGTGGCTCACAACCATCTATAATGAGATCTGGTACCCTCTTCTGTATATTATATATGTAATTAAAAAAAATTCAAAAGGAAAAAGAAAGAAAGAAACTGTTCCACTACCAGATGGATTCTGTGATCCCAAATCTTAGAACTTTCCAGAAACAGCACACTTTCCCCAACTCTGTTGCCTCGGTATCATTTATATGGACAATGTAGCTCACAGTAGTGAACCCAACCTGGTCAAGACAGCAGCAGCACCCTGTCTCAAAAAACAAGTGAACAAAAAGCATGAAAGTTTTTTTCTGTGCTCACTATTTTTTTTTTTTTTTTTTAATCAAGACAGGGTTTCTCTGTGATACAACTCTGACTGTCCTGGAACTCACTTTGTAGACCAGGGCTAGCCTCAAACTAAAACTCACAGAGATCTGCCTGCCTCTGCCTTCTGGGATAAAAGACACTAGCCACCACCACCTGGCTTCTTTTTTTTTTTTTAAAGTGTCTGACTTTGGTAACCCGGGTTGCAGACCTCCTAGCTCTGCATGCTGAGTGCTTGGGTAACCAGTAACAGGTGAGCACTGACACACCTGGCTTTATTTTTCATTTCTGCTTCCACATATATTGGTTTGAAGTTCACAACGTGTATGTATTATGTTACTTGTGTCTGTGTGTCTGATTTCTGACTGTTGTACAGGTATTTACTGACATCTTGATGTCTTTTTTGCTACTTCCCGTAAGGTCTTAAGGAATACTCCATTATGGTATTCCAGTGCTTTTTCCAGGCCCCCCAGGGCTACATAGTGAGATTTTGTCTCAAAGACAAAAAGATTCCAAGAGGTTTAACCAAATGTACCCACCTCTGACAGCTGCCTCAGCCATCTACTGGCCTTTCGAAGCAGTAGCTTTCACCTCACTTTCTAGATCTTGCTTGGAAGAGTCTCCTAGAGAAAAGTTGAGAACAAAAGCCTACAGCATTTTAACAACAAAAAAAAAAAGAACGATGGTTCAACCTAGATAGCGCAACTTTCATCCCAGAGACCCTCAAGATCAAAGGAGAGAACAGATTTACAAATTGTCCTCAAACCTCCACAGAGATCATAACTTGTGAGCCTGTGTGCAAAAGCCCATAAATAAGTCAATGTGTCTCTTTTTAAAATTCTCTTGAGACAAATTCTGTGTAGCTCTGGCTGTACTGGAACTCACTGTGAACACTGGGCCTGGATTTTGTTTATGTTATGTTAATTTTTTATGTATACAGTGTTCTGCCTGCATGTATGTCTGTACACCAGAAGAGGGCACCAGATCTCATTATATATGGTTGTGACCTACTATGTTGCTGGGAATTGAACTCAAGGACCTTGGGAGGAGTAGCCAATGCTCTTAACTCTGAGCCATCTCTAGCACCCTTATTTTAGTTTTTCAAGACATGGTTTCTCTGTGTATCCCTGGTTTGTACTGGAACTCTATATACCAGGCTGGCCTCTACTGCTGAGATCTGCCTATATCTGCCTCCTGCTGAGATTAAAGGCCTGGACCACCAGTGCCTAGTTTTTTATTTTGTATTTTTAGACAGAGTTTCTCTGTGTAACAGCTCTCTGGAACTTACTTTGTAGGCCAGGGTGGCCTCGAACTCCCGGAGATCTGCTTTGCCTCTGCCTCCAGGGTTCTGGCATTAAGGACTTAAAGACGTGTTCCACCACCTCTTTTTTTTGTTTTCGTTTATTTTTTTGAAACAGGGTTTTACTGTGTAGTCTTGACTGGCCTACAGCTCACTGTGTAGATCAGGTTGTCCATGAATTCATAGAGAGCCACCTGCCTCTCTTCTCCCCAGTGCTAGGATTAAAGACATTCCTCCACATGAGACAAAGGGAATTTTTAAAAAAAGACATGGGGAGGGGACAGATGACTGATGGTTAACAGCACTTGTTGCTCTTATAAAGGAAATAGGTTTGTTTCTCTTGGTAAACGTCAGTTCCAGAGGATCCAGCACCTTCTCTGGTCTCTGTGGAATATGCACATACATTACGTCTTTCTTTTCTTTTTTTTTTTTTTTTTTTTTTTTTTTTTTTAATTTTT
>PVIH01014293.1:0-44363 GCA_004025045.1 Sigmodon hispidus | reverse complement strand
CCTTAGTCTCCTCCCCTGTGAAATGGCACTACAATTCACCTACAGAATATGTTTGCAAGGCAGAATGGTCTTGTATCCATCCAACCTTCTACATGTCCTGTCTATCTTTGTCTCCAGGAAACCCAAAGCTAGGGTCTGGGAGACCCAACAGTCCATGTCGTCCAGCTGCTTGGACAAAGACCAAGTGTAGAGTGTACTAGGGTCTGTCTAACCTCATGACCAGGACAAAGCTGTGCATGAGCCCAGCTGCATTCTGTTAGTGGTGTACTCTGAATCATTGTGAGGTTTTTTTCAGCCCTAACTTCAGAAATGCTTGTGGCACCCACTGTGCGTGATATGCCCTCATCCATGGTGATAGAGTGTTTCTGGACTTTCACACTAGAGCAGAACAGGCAGGGGACCCAGGCTCCATCAGTGGATCTGTGCTGCTGCCCATCACATCCAGAACAGGGGCTCAGGGAACCCTCAGATGCCACTGTAGACACTTGCTGCTAGCACAGTCTTTTTGTGACAGTTGGCATTTTGGCAAACCATCCGCACTACCCAGTATTGATTGACCTCACAAGGCACTGTGAGGAAATTTCTACAGGACTTGAGCAACATAAACCCGTGAGCAGCTACTTTTCTAATTTTTAACATTGCATTTGTTTACATAGTTTTTGTGTGTAGAGGTGGGTTCAGATGTGGTCTGTGGAGGTTAAAGGAGTTGATTTAAAGTTGATTTTCTGCTTTCATAGTGTGAAGCCCAGATTCTCATATTTGAATGTGTGTGTGTCCAGGAATGGACTGAGCCTATCTCAGAAATACTCCCAACCCACTCCCCCCAAAAAAATGTTATCAGTGTTATATTAGTTAATATTATACTAGTTAATATTAACTTGACACTGCCTGGTCTCAAATGACTCATCAGGTTGGTCTGTGGACATGTGAAGGATTATCTTGACTATTGATGTAGGAGGGACCAGCCGATTGCGAGTGGTATGATACCCTGGATGGGTGGTTATATAAGGAAGCTAACTGAGCACTAGAGCAGCCAGTGAGCAGTTTTTCTCCATGGTTCCTACAGGTTTTTGCCGTGATTTTCTTTAGTGATAGACGGGAACTGGATATGGATATGTAAGCTAAGTAAATCCATTCCTCTCTGAAGTGCTTTTGGTCAGTGTTTTATCACAACAACAGAAAGAAACTAGGACTCAGTTCTTGGAGTCACTTAACTGAAACTAGTTTATTATAGTTTTTCTCTGCTCCCCTTTTTGGTTCTTTCTTTTTCCTTTTTGGTTTTTGTTTTGTTTTTTGAGGCAGATAAAATGTAGCTTTGGCTAGACTAGAATTCACAGAGCTTTGCTCGTCGCTGCTAGTTTTATTTGTTCTTAAGACAGGGTCTCTATTTTGTGGTCCTGGCTGTCCTAGAATTTTCTCTGTAGACCAGGCTGGCCTCAAAATTCAGAGAACCTCCTGCATCTGCCTCCTGGTTTACAAACAGGAGTCTAGCTATAGCTCTGGCTGGCCTAGAACTCACAAAGATCTGATTGCCACTGCCTCCCAAGTGATGGGTTAAAGGCATGTACACCAACAGCTCGTTTTATTCCATTTCCAGTTTTGTTAGTTGACTACCACTCATCCTCAGAAAATTCAGCTTGGCTCTAGGGGAGTAAATAAACTTTGTGTTTGCCTGGCTTCACTGTCTGGATGTTGTTCATGTGGCTTCCCTTGCTGACTTCAACCCCATTTGGGTTGGCTGGGAGAATGCTTCAAAATTCCAGATGGAGAGAAGTTTGTTTTTTGTTTTTTTTCTTCCTTTGTCTTTTCCCAATTTTTTGAGCCATGGTGTCAGAACTGTGTACCTTCATGACATTTGAGATGTGATGTTTTCTTTGAGGATTATTACAATTCAATTCTGATGACTTTCTGGTACTGCATTGACCTTGTAGACTGTGTTGGTGTGCACCCCAGTGCGTTCCTACTTTTCTTTAATCATTAGGGACTGAAAAGTACATTACTGTGCTGCTGCCCACACCACACACAACATTTTGCTCTTACTCGTTTGGCCACAGGGCTTCTGGCTTGCGATGGAAATGCTATGACTCTGGTTATTCTGTCCTTATTCTCCCATCTTTAGATTGGTTCAGAAACACCAGTGAGGGGTTAAGGCACATCTTAGTCATAAAGCACTCAGCTAGAGTGTGAGAGCTGGATTCAGTCTCTAGCACTAAAGAAAAATGACAAGAAGAATTCTGAGTTCTTAGCTGTCTTTAGGGTAGTGACAAATGATCCCAGCCAAGTCCAGCAGATAGTTTATGGAGCTTATGTATAGGAGCATGGGTGACTCAGACAGCTGTATCAATAGTCTTTTCCCAGCAGTGTTTACTGCTTATATATCTTCAGGGAAGGGATGGGCCTCAAGAATTTCCCCCATCCTTCCACAGGGAATGTCCTGATGGTGTTGTGGGAGCCTTGTTTGGCAACCACAGTTGTTCAAATAATCATATCCAACATTTCCTTGGATACACTGACTGTTAATTACTGTTGCTCATATACATTGACTTTCTTTATTTTATCAAATGAAGGCATCAGTGTTTTTCTAATATCAACTATGGAAATGGAACAAGAAAAGATGAATGTGAGTAAGGAGTTGAACCCTGATTCAGCCTCATACCACTGCTCAGCATGTCATGGGGATGAGACCTGGAGCTACAATCATCCCATCAGGGGCCGGGCCAAGTCTCGGAGCTTATCAGCCTCACCTGCCCTGGGCAGCACCAAGGAGTTCAGGTAGGACCAGGACTGCTCCCTTCTCCTCTTATGCCAAGGTGGGACTTGTTGAGATCCTTACAGAGGAGCCTGGAGAGATGGCTCAGTGGTTAAGAGCACTGACTGCTTTTACAGAGGACCAGGGCTCAGTTCCCAGCACCTACATGGCAGTTTACAACTGTCTGTAAGTTCAATTTGAGGGCACCAGATTTCTTACAGATGACACAGCCTGTATCAGTGTAGATCAGCATTGCTTAATGTGAGTTCTGTCCATAGGGTGGGGCTGGGTACTGCCCAAGTGGTGCTGACCTTAGCAGAAGAATCAAACACTGCCCACTAGACTTGTGTTGGGCACTTGTTACCAACAGGCATGTGCCAAATATAGGTTATACCATGCTTTCCTTTCTGTCTCAGCACAGAATCACCCAACCAGAACCATGCTGACCTGGGATTAAAAAAAAAAAAAAAAAAAAGTAGGGCTGTGCTCAGTAAAAGAGAAGTGCTGGTACAGCAGAGATACTGCTGTGACTTGACCTGGAGCTCTCAGCTCCGCATACATAGGCCATAGGGCCTCATGTGCAGGTTGTGGGGCACTGCCTTCCTCTACTGAAGCATAAAGCCTCAAGGGAAGGCCGCCTGACAAGCATGGGGTTCCACTGACATAAGGAGGTGTTCTCGCTCCTGGTGATAATAACTATGTTGAGTTTTAGATGGAAGCTTGCCAGAGATGGACACTGATTCAGAACAAGGTCACACCTGTGACATGTGAAGGCAGGCATTCTAGGAAGGAGCCACTTTAAAATCATGGGGTCTTTCCTGTGAGATAGGATGATCTCAGAGAGCTCCTACTTGGTAGCAGAGGAGGACAAGGGACTGCTTCAGGCTCTGTGTAGAAAGTTCTGTCTATGAGAGATGGCTGTAGCAGAGAACAGGTGGACAGCACCTGTGCTCGGCACCCAGGTGGACAGCGCCTTTGCTCTGACACAGCTGATCACAGAGTGTCCCATCCTCTGTTGCCTGTGCCTTCACTACTGAGTTTGAACCCCGCCAGCTTTGAGTAGAATTGCCTTAGCTTCTGGTTTGTGTGGGTTTTGGTGTAACAACATCAAACCTGTGAAAGTGACCATAAGTCAGGGCAGCTTCTGTAGCTGGTGGCTAATGCCTTGGGGCAGCATAGGGACAAGCACGTTTGCCCATGCAACTTATCCTTCAAGGAAGATAGAGGGAGTGCCAGTGCTGACTCTTGTCTTTTGCAAGCCCTAAATTTCCTGGCTAGTAGCCTTTAAGTTCCTACAGAAGTTGATATTTGTGCTATAACTTTTTAAAGGCTTATGTAAATAACCCAGACATGGTGATTCACACTTGTAATCTTAGCATTTAAAAGGCTGAGGCAGGAAGATCACAAGTTTAAGGCCAGCCTGGGCTATGTAGGGAGGCCCTGTTTGAAAAAAAAAAAAGAAATAAAAGGAAAAATAGCTTTATGTAAAACTCTAGCACTTGTTTAGTCCAGAATGGTCTTCAGCAACCAATGACTTCTCTTCAGTTGTCAGCTGTGTAGTCTGGCCAGGCTCCATGACCCTGGTACTGCCCATCCCCCAGAAGCAGAGCAGTCTTTCATTTGCATCATCAGGATTGGAAGGTTTTGTGGGTTTGGAGACAGGCAGCTCAAGGAGAAAGGCTTGCTTCAAACTTCTTGCTAACTCATTGCTGTTCTTTTTGGACTGTGAAGGGTTGGTGAGACCTCCAGAGACCTGAGTAGAATGTCGCAAGAAGAAAAGTCACAATACTTTTATTTTTTGTGCTGAACCCCCAGAGCATAGAGAACATTGACTGCTGCTGTCCTTGGTTATGTCAGGCTGCGGTTAACCTATGTTTGGATGTTCAACTGGCTGGGTCACTTTTCAGAAGGAGGGAAGGCTGGGTTGCTCAATCTGTGTTACAGACACATGTGCTTTAGAGCAAATATTTCTACTAGAACATTCATCTAGATTATTCAGGGTGGTTCCAGGTTTTGACTCCCGATTATAGCCCACAGACCTGCTGAGAGGTGCTACCTTGGTTCCTAGGGTCATGCCAGACCAGTGTTTTCCTGGCTCTTACTAGACTTGTGTCTTCTTTGATTTGGGATCAGTGTCCACAGGAGCCTTTCCAGGTCAGCTTTCATGTCTCATTACTACCTCAGGGAACCTGGGCAGCAATGAGCTCTGGCATAGCATCCTAGACCAGGGCAGCATCTTCTGGGTCTGCCATGTGAATGCTGTGGATGGTGAGGCTAATGTCATTTGGGTTTCTTGGAGACTGATAGGGCTTGACATAGCTCATGTCTGTCTTGTTGCCTGTCCCTCCTACTTTGATACTAACCCCTACTGTGCTCCACAGGAGGACCCGCTCTCTCCATGGGCCGTGCCCAGTGACCACGTTTGGACCAAAGGCCTGCGTGTTACAGAATCCCCAGACCATCATGTGAGTTTACCAGACTTGGGGGGAAGGGGACTCTTTGGTAATATTATGGGATTGCCCTGTGCAGGGTTCTGAGTTGTTTAAAACAAAAACCAAGTAGATGTCTCTCAGAAGCTTTCTGTGTTCAGAGACTGCCAAGTGGAGGTGTTCAGCTGGTGATGTCTCCCATGCCTTCCAGAGGCAGTGGGCAACTTTCTGTTTTGGTACACACCTGTAATCTGGCACTCAGTTTGAGGCAGGAAAATCTCCATTCCAAGCCAGTCTGAGTGGTTAGTAAGATGTCACTCTGGGCCAGAGTCAGACCCTGTCTGAAAAAGGAAGACAAATAAAAAAAGAAAGAAAGAAAGAAAGAAACAGAAAGAGAAAAGTGTTAGGAAACTGAGAACTGTAGCCACAGGGGGCCTGGTACCTCACTGTGCCCATCCTGCACAGGTTGGATGAGACCAGTGAGGTACTTAGTGTTTCTTACATGAAAATTACATTCTAACACAGTGGTTTCTCCTTTAATTGTTCCAGAAGTAGAAATGTGAGTTTTCTTTCTTTTTCAACCTGATTTTAGTTGTTTGAAAGATGCTTTTCCTTACTGGTGTGTATGTTTGATGGATTGAGTTTGCCACTTAGAGATGGAACACAGCCTTTACACATGCCAGACATGTACTTTGCAACTGAGCTACATCTCATCCAGTGTGTTCTCACAACTCTGTTACTGTCCAGAACAGCCTCCTGGAATAGAAGTTCCATGAGACCTCAGCAGTTAGTATATCTCATTATCTCTGTCATCCCAAATTCTGCTTAGCATTTGATATTTCCAAAAGAGCAAATGTTTTATCACAATGTTCTGCACAGGATCTGTGTTTTGTCATAGGGTACAGAAAAAAATCCTTGAAGTGGGTTGATACTACTGCTTTATATTTTTTTAAAACTTAGAATATTAGCCAGTTAGTCCCACAGAAGGTGACAAATCTCTGAGTTTGATGTCAGCCTGGTCTACTGAGCAAATTCCTGGATGGCCAGGGCTACCCAGAGAAACCCTGTCTCAAAAAGCAAGTAAGCAACAGTGAACAAAACACAAAACCAAAAAAAGTTAGAATGTCTGAGCCAATGATGGCTCAGTGAGTAAAGGCACTTGCTGCCGGCCTGACAGCCTGAGTTCAAGCTCTGAAATTTACAGAATGGAAAGAGCACATTGTCTTCCTACTTCTACACTCTCATTGTGATACACACACACCACACAAGCATGCATACATACACAATCAATAAATCAGTCAATAATTCCAGCACTCCAGAGACAGAGGCAGGCAGATCTACAGAGCGAGCAAGTTCCAGGACTACACAGAGAAACCCCTCCCCCAAATAACAACAATAAATCAGAATTTCATTTCATCACTTTTGTTTTTGTTTGGCTCTCACTGTCCCCCATCCAGAAACCTTTGTTATTTGTGCATCCAGATTCTGTTCCAAGTTCTCCCAGTTTTTCAAAGTAGATGGTGTGAATAAGTCACATGTGTGGCTGTCTGGTAGGTGTGCTTGGCTTTGTTAGGTATAAAGATTAGCCAGAGTGCATAAAATGGAGACCCCTCACTTGGTTCTTGTTTCATAGGTAGATGTTATAGACAGGGCTAGTGATGTATGATGGGGGCTGGGTCAGTACAGCTCTGAGTCCCTCAGAACACACGTGCCTGTGTTGTACACCACTCTTTTCTGGTTTTGACCTGACCTGACTTATGGCTGTGACCTGCTGAGCCTCTAAGCCAGTGGTTCTCTCCTAATGCTGAGACCCTGTCATACGACTCCTCATGCTGTGGTGTCCCCAGCCGTAAAATTATTTCATTGCTACTTCATGACTGTAATTTTGCTACTGTTATGAATTGATAAGTAAATATCCAATATGCAGAATATCTGACTTCCCAAAGAGATTGAGACCTATAGGTTGAGAACCTCAGCTCTAAACTTCCTTTTAGAAATCATTGCTTATTTTGCCACCTCCAGGCTGTCCAAGGAACAATCGTCATACTGTTGACTGCAGGGTTAGTGTAAATCCCACTAAGGTTGTTCTTATACCCTTAGAGGTATTAGTGCTTTTGAGTCAAAAAATTCCAGTCCCTATGTGTTCACAGAGAAAAATTATGAGTTATTACTGCTGCCAAAGATATGTCTAAAGATACAGGGTCCTGACATGTTGTATATTCCCTATTCTTACATCTAGCAAGTATAATTGCACCAATGCCAAACAATCTTCTAACATCTCCTGACCTTATTGTCTATTCCACATGTGGTTAGGGAAGCTCCCCACCACCCAGAGCTCCAGCCACGCCCAATGCTTCCTGCTCCTGGCCTAATGCCCACATGCCTGCCCATCACCTCCCAGTTTCCTACTAATCTCCTGTGTTTGCCCAACTACCAGCTGCTTGCAGCTCCTTCCTGCACAGCCTAATACTTGCCACTTACTTAAGCCT
Organism: Sigmodon hispidus; assembly: GCA_004025045.1. Classification (NCBI taxonomy): domain Eukaryota; kingdom Metazoa; phylum Chordata; class Mammalia; order Rodentia; family Cricetidae; genus Sigmodon; species Sigmodon hispidus. The sequence continues at coordinate 36,696 of PVIH01014293.1, read as the reverse complement.
CTCCATCAACCAGTTGTTTGTTTGTGTAATCTATATATAGGTGCCAGTGTATGTGTGCATAATTGTACCATATGTATGCAGCTTCCTGTAGAGGCCAGAAGAGGGTTTGGGACCCCCTGGAACTAGAGTTACAGGAAATTGTAATACCAGATGTTGGTGCTGGGAACCAAACATAGATCCTCTGCAAAAGCAATATATACCATTGGCTGCCCTAGAACTTGCTCTGTAGACCAATCTGGCCTCAAACTCAGAGATCAAATGTTTCTACCTCCTAGGGCTAGGACCAAAGTGTGCGCCACCACACCAGGGGAGCATTACATGTACTTAACTGCTGGGCTATGTTTATAAATCATCATGACCAGTTTTATTTAGATGTCATTTAGTAGGTCCTAGATACAAAGTGGCCTCCAAGCCATGCTTTGAGGTCAGGAAGTTCAAGTTGGGGGCTTTGGGACTGTGACTTAGTGTCTAGGATAGGTACTAACCTGCCTGGGACCATTTGCTCTGGGGTACAGAGTTCTGTGACCTACATCTCTGTAAACTTTCACATGTCAATGTAGGGACACATAGTACCTGTGTTATAAGAATGAAACCTTCCTTTATTTCCCAAACATTCCCAAGATAGCATGGAGAGCCTATCATGAGTAATTTTCATTTTCTGTTTAGCTTGAGACTTCAGTTTGAGGCTGTGATTTCCTTATATGTGAGGCTGTCAGCCTCTGTTAGTTGTATGGTCATGTATCCCTGGCTGGCATGGCAGGTCACTCAGAGCTAGTTCTGACAGGCCATGGCCTACCTGCTCCACATGGTACCTGAAGCTTAGACTGCCTGGGATAGTCAGCATTCCCCTTTAGATGACCTAACAGAAAGTTGAGGAGTTGGTTTGTGGTCACAGGGAGGACTTGGCATTTTAGCCTGTAGATAATAATGCTGATGGGCTGGTGGCACATGGTTGAACCTTTCTGAGCTTTGGAGCTAAAAGTCATGGGCTGGATCTGTCTGGGGCAACCATGACACACACATGGGTAGGGCAGGCTGCTGGGTGTAGGGTGGGGACTTGGAGCTCTGGTGGGGCAGAGGGTTGTGATCACTCATTCTCTACAGCCCAGAGCCTGGCAAGTTCAGGAAGTGATTGCCTTTCACCTGCAGCCCTTTCACCTGCAGGTGGCCTGAGAACTCCTCCCTGTAGGCGGGCCTTGCCATTTCCAAACTCCCACTTCCCTAAGCAGCCAGGACACTGTGGCCTGCCAGAAAGAGGCTGCTAGGCAAGTGGTCCTGGTACTCCACCAAGAGCAGGGAGTTCAGGCTGGCCTCTTTACATTAACCTCTTTTTTTTAAAGTAGATAGTTAGACAAAATGGTCATGTATTCAGGAGAAAGTCTACATTTTGTTTATTTAATTTTCATGGTTTAGAGAACACTTCTATAGGACCTTTGACAAATCTTTTACATTTTGCTTTCAGTTTTGAAAAATTAGGCTCACATGTAACACACAACTAGGAGCATGGTAGCCAGTCAGGGTTGTGTCTGTCTGCTAGTGAAGTAACACTGAAATGCTGGGGACATGCCTGCTGTCTCCTCGAAAGTGGAGACTGCCTCAGGAGTCGTGAGCACTACAGACAGGTGGTGAGGTAAGAGGTGGCTATGAACAGCCCCTCCCCTCCCAGACATGCCAGAAACAGGTGAGTACTGTGACCAGGGTTCCTTGGTCATTTTGTGACCTCTGTTTTTAGTAGTCTGTGTCATAATTTCAAAAGTTGGTGATGGGTTTTCACAGACTGCCAGGACATGGAACTTTTTTTTTTTTTTAATTTTATTTTTATTTTATAACTGTGTAAGGGTGTCAGATCTTGGAACCACAGACAGTTGTTAGCTGCCATGTGGATGCTGGGAATTGAACTCAGGTCCTCCAGAAGAACAGTCAGTGCTCTTAACCCCTGAGCCATCTCTCCAGCCTGGAGCCTTTTCTTAATTGGGAAAATTGTGTTAAACAGAGAAAACGATGCTTCAGAAGCTAAGAGTCGTGGGGCCGGGCGTGGGACCAGGTCACACCTTTAACCACAGCACTCAGGAGGCAAAGGCAGGTGAATCTCTATGAGTTTGTGGCCAGCTTGATGTATATAATGAGTTTGAAGCCAGCAAAGGCTCCATAGTGAGAACCTGTCTCAATAAATAAAGAAAGAATTAAGAGCTAGCTAAGTTTATGTTGTAGAGAGGTAGGCCATACACCTTCCATGTACATTAAAGGTAACACGTGTCCTGATGAGTCCTGGGACTAGAGACCATCCACAGTAGAGCCCAGGACAGAGTCCTCAAAGCAGCCACTCTGTATTTTCTAAGGAGCTTGTGTTCTCAGTGGGCTGACAGACAGCTTGGCTTTCCCCTCTGCTGCTCCCTGCCATCTCTTTACCCACCAGAGAGTATCAGTAAAGAAATGAACATAATGATCTGGCCCATGACAATGGTTACAGGTATAGTTGTCGAGCAGGGTACCAAAGGCGATATGCCAAAGCCACGTGGACAGTGGCTGGGCAAAGGGGTCTTTAAGGATAATTTGCTCTGGATCCATTGTGTTCTTGGATACAGGCTATAGGAGGGCTGGCAGCCATCCCTGGTGGGATCCATTACTGATTCTATGTATATAAGTTGGCAATGCATTTTAACTTATTTTTGGTGTGTGGTTATTTTTATTTTTCCAAATTATATGCCTCTTTCCTCAAGGAAAAGATGACTGCCAGTATAAGCTCTCTTCTCTCCCCAAAGGCACATCCAGGACCCTGCAAGCCAGCGGTTGACATGGAACAAGTCTCCCAAGAGTGTGCTTGTCATCAAAAAGATCAGAGACGCCAGCCTACTGCAGCCCTTCAAAGAGCTCTGCATATACCTCATGGAGGTAAGGCAAGCAGGGTGCACTGTGCTCTGGAGGTGATACATTCTACTCAGGAGTTGAGAAACTTGTTCAGGGTGGCAGAACAAAGGACTCATCAGGCCTTGTACTTAGATATCTGAGCATTCTAAAAAAAATTCTTACTAGTCCACAGTGCTGGAGGCTGGGTGACTCAAGATGGAGGAGCTTACATCTGGTGAGAGCCTTGTATTGCTCATAGGAACCTGTCCCATGGCAGTGCCCTACTTCTTTTTTGTTTGGTTTGGGTTTTTGTTGTTTTGTTTTTTCAAGATGGAGTTTCTCTGTGTAGCCTTTACTATCGTGGAACTCACTTTGTAGACCAGGTTGACCTTGAACTCAGCAGAGATCCACCTGCCTCTGTTTGTCAAGTGCTGGGATTAAAGATATATACCACCACCACTCAGATACCCCACTTCTACCTCTCCTCTCCTCAACCCCATCCAAATATGCTACTTCCTAAGTCACCTCAGTCCCTTTCATGTTCCTGTAATACAGCTCCCCAGCCTGTAAATTTTAATAAAAGGATATTTGTTTTAGTTTGTGATTCTGGAGATGCCAAGCCCATGAGACCACATCTGTTGGTGGCCATCTTTTCTGCAGAGCCCAAAGGGATAGAACAGCATATGTCCAGAGGCAGTGCGTTCTTGTATATGTGTGCACATATCTTCTGCCCTCTTCTTCTTGTAAGACCACCAGAGTGCAGTAGTGTGGCTCTATGATGATGGCTTTACTCCTGATCACCCCTAGAGGTGCCACTTCAGAACATCACTACACTCTCGACTCCTTCAAAAGACATCAAAACCATGGCACAGCTGTCTGATTCCTCAGGCACTAGGGTTAGAAAGTTCTTATTTAGGAAGAGACTTCTGCAGTGCCATGAGCCAGAGTTGCTGGCTACATAGTAATGAAGAGAGCAGTATGGAAATGACTTGCTAGCTAAGAAAACTTTTTTCACCCCTGTTCGAAAGTGGAAAAGCCAGAATGACCCGGGCTGGGCTGGCAAAGGCTATGTTGAGGCTCCCATGGATGCTTTGTTTCCAGGAGAACAACATGATCGTGTATGTGGAAAAGAAAGTGCTGGAAGACCCTGCTATAGTGAGTGATGAAAACTTTGGACCAGTGAAGAAGAAGTTCTGCACTTTCCGTGAAGGTGGGCTATCTCTCAACTGACAGAAGCCTTTAGCGTTCTGCCTTGTTGACATCTGCATGCCTGGGCACTAGGGCTTTGTATCACAACATTTCCCAAATTTTGTGTCTGCTTTCTAGATTATGACGACATTTCCAACCAGATAGACTTCATCATATGCCTTGGAGGAGATGGTACCCTGCTTTATGCCTCCTCACTTTTCCAGGTAAGGCTGTGTTTCAGGGTGTTGAGGTATTTTTACAATGTGAGCAAATGTTTTCAGAGTGTAAGTCCCGCTCCTCTTTATCACAGCTTCAACAGAAGAAGGTCACAAGCTTCTTAGTGTTCTCTAAAACAGCAGATCTCAACCTGTGTGGGTCACAACTCCTTCGGGGTCAAAAACCCTTTTATAAGAATTACCTAAGGCCATTGGAAAACTCAGATGTTTACATTAACATTTATAACAGTAGCAAAATTAGTTATGAAATACCAGTTAAAATAATTTTATGATTGGGGGTCACCACAACATGAGGAACTGTATTAAATTATCACAACATTAGGAAGGTTGGAAATCACTGCTCTAAGGAGGTAGAAATTTTTTTCAACCCGATTATAATCAGTAAAACAACTTTGCAAGTGACTAGTCTCCTGGGGTGAGTAGAGATGAATGGACATGCTTTGACAGTGTTGGGCTGGTAGAGAAGGAAGAGGAATAGTGTGGGCAGACTCTCCCTGAAGGGTGACCACATGGCCACAGATGAGACAATCCAGGAGAGATCTGGCACTGTAAAACCAGTCTAGAAGCCAAGCCCCAGGCTGGTAAAGGCACCAAGGGGACATTAGAGCCTCAGTTGTCTCAGCCTCAGCAAAGTAGGACCTAGCCCATGGTATGCTGGAAGAGTGGGCATGGTGGCCTGCAAGGAGTTAGCCTGAAGTGGACAGTATGCCCTGGTGGGATGCCAGGGCACAGCCCATCTAACAGTGTGGAGCTGGGAATGGGAGTAGGAATTGGGGTCTCCTGGCAAGATGTCATCCCTGCTTTGCTGTAGAAGTTTCTGGCTAAGGACTGCAGACAACATGTACCTTGAACTTTGGTTTTTGCTCAGCCCCATTTGTATTTAGATGGGGCATAAACAATCTTCATTTTTCTTCTTCCATCCCCTGGGTTTCTGCCAGGTTTGCCTACCTTCTAGCCTACGTATCTCCACAGTTGCAGCCTTGGATCTACCAATGGCCAGATCTTTCCTGTGTGACCAGTGAGCTGGTCTGGTCTTGTTGCTTTTGTTTCTGTTTAGCTCTTTCCACCTTTTTCTCACTTCTTGGGGAGATAGCACTATCCTACCTTGTTCTGGCTCTTCCAACCTCTTGCCTGGCTCCACAGTTTGACACTTTAGTGGTTTCTGGGTAGCCCAACAGTGCCACCTGGTTTCCTCACCCACAGGGAAGTGTGCCTCCTGTCATGGCCTTCCACCTTGGTTCCCTGGGATTTCTGACCCCGTTCAACTTTGAAAACTTTCAATCCCAAGTGAATCAGGTGATAGAAGGTAAGTTTCAATGTTCTGGATCTCAGAAAATGGTTCGGGGTTTCCCTCCTCCTTGGCTAGGTTTTGTTGCTGCTGCTGTTGTTATGTGTGTGGGTATTTCGCTTGCAAGTATGTCTGTGCACCACATGTATACCTTGTGCCCATGGAGGGATGGGATCCTCTGACACTGGAGTTACAGATGGTTGTGATCCATCATGTGGGAGCTGGGAATTGAAACTGGATCTTCTTTAAAATCAGCTGATGCTCTTAACCACTGAGCCTTTCTCCAGCTCCCTTGGTTGCTGTTGTTGATTTTTGTTTTTGTTTTTTAATATTTTTTATTTAATGATGAAGTGTCAAGATTTGGGGATTTCTAAATTTCAGATATTTCAAACACTCTTTACTAAAGTGGGAAATCGGGCAGCACATGGGCTGCTCAGGGTGGCTTTGGTGAAAGGCACTGAAGGTCACGGGCATAGGAACAGAAAGGAGAAGGGTCCCAGCTTCCTTGGAGGTGGCCCCAGCCTCCCTGAGCTGGATCCTGCTGACCCCAGGGAATGCTGCTGTTATCCTGAGGAGCCGGCTGAAGGTCAGGGTGGTGAAAGAGCTCAGAGACAAGAAGATAGCCATCCATAATGGCCTCAGTGAAAACGGCCTGGACACAGAGGGCGGAAAGCAGGCCATGCAGTACCAGGTCTGTGGAGAAGCCCCCAGCTAACTAACCTCACCACCCCAGGAGGGATCAGGGTGGGATGAACTGGGGGCTGGAATCCCTGTCACCAGGATAAGAAAGGCTTCTGGCAAAGCCTTAAGTGCTCCTGGTGGTGTCATGACCCTGAGTGCAGTGCATGGCCTTGCCATCTCTTCCAGGTCTTGAATGAAGTGGTGATTGACAGAGGCCCCTCCTCATACCTGTCGAATGTAGATGTCTACCTGGATGGACACCTTATCACCACTGTGCAGGGCGATGGTAAGGCCCATGGTGCACCTGGGGACCTGAGAACCCCCACATGGGCCCTAGAGTGATGCCTACACCCTGTCCCTGCCAGGAGTGATCGTGTCAACCCCGACGGGCAGCACAGCATATGCAGCTGCAGCCGGGGCTTCCATGGTCCACCCCAACGTGCCGGCCATCATGGTTACACCCATCTGCCCCCACTCGCTGTCATTCCGGCCCATCGTGGTCCCTGCAGGGGTCGAGCTGAAGGTCAGAGCAGTCTCCCTGTATCTCCTCTGGTCTGTGAGTCTTTTGACCTTGAGCCAGCAAAAAGCAGTTGTCCTATCTCAGCACTTGCCACCTCTGAAAGACCCATTCCCCAGCATCCTTACATGTGAGCCCCACCTGTCAGGTAGCTTTGCATCTGTCCATGGTCTCTGGTGCCATGAGATAGGGATGGTCCCCATTGGGAGGGAATGGCCTAAGTTTCTCCATGTGATAAAAGACCCCTGATTAGTGTCCTCCACAAAGCCTCTGACCTGGCCCTTGGCTGACCTCTGAGTGCCCAGCCTCAGCCTCATTTTTCTCTAACCTCCATCACATGTCACTCAAGCTAGTTTGTTACTAGTATGAGTTCTAATAGCCATATCTATAGGAGGTAGTTAATATTATTAGAGCATCAAAATAAGGCTAACGTACCATACAGCAATTCTGGAGGACCCAGAGTGGGCTGGGAATGCACCCTTCATGCCTAGAGTCCACTTTTGTTCTGGTTCCACCCCTTCAGATTATGCTGTCACCGGAAGCCAGGAACACTGCATGGGTGTCTTTTGATGGCCGGAAGAGGCAGGAAATACGCCATGGAGACAGGTGTGGGGCTGCAATGCTGGGGTGTAGGCTGGACCTTGTCTTCTAAATCATGTGGTATTAATCACTAGTGGGTGGCCTATTACAAAGCATGGTCATGTGTAGATGCAATAGGCTTGTAGCAAGGGTTTGTCCCTTGGTTCTTGTTCACCCACAGAGACAGGACTGGACTCAGCCTAGATCTAGGTTGAGTCACCTCCAGCAAGGCTGTGGTGCTGCCTATGACCTGCAGTGCCTGAAGATGAAAGGTCCGGTCACTGCACTGACTTAGGCTAGCCCCTGGGTATGCTGCCCAGCAGTTAAGTGTAACCTGACACAGGATCAACATGTGCCTGCAGAGCTGCTTATATATATATTCAACAATACCCACCCTGCCTCACCTCAGGAGAAGTTGGGAATTCCCTGGGATTCAGAGATCTGGAGTCAGGCCATCAGTACAGTGAAAATGTGGACAGAGCCTGTGTCTGTGTACCCCTCAGGATCCAAAATGGCTGCTTGCATTTGGACAAAATGAGGCCCTGGGAAAGAGCCTTGGCCTAAGGAGAGCAGTTTGTTACTAGAAAAGGCACCCAGCTTACTCAGACATATTTCTCTTTCCCTTCAAAGCATCAGCATCACCACCTCCTGCTACCCGCTGCCGTCTATCTGTGTGTGTGACCCTGTGAGTGACTGGTTTGAGAGCCTTGCCCAGTGTCTGCACTGGAATGTTCGAAAGAAGCAAGCTCACTTCCCAGAGGATGAAGATGAGGACCAGGATGAGGAGGACAGCTAGGCCTCACTTCTCAGTCTCCAACCTGAGCCCTCAAGCTCTTGGGGGCTTCTTTCTCTGCTGGCCTTCTGGCTAACCTGGCCTTGACAAACCACATGGCTGTCCAGGTATCTGTGTCCTGCCAGCCATGCTGGGAGAGCTTGGGTCTGCCTTTTGAAGAACAAATCTGCTTTTTAATGTTTTTAAATCTCTTTTTCATTTCTAAAGAAGCAAAATGAGAACTGGGCTGGGTGTCCTATGTCTCCCCCATGGACCCCCTGAGATCCCAGGTCAGGAATTCCCATAAATCATTCTGTTGAAATTCTGAGGGGGTCAGAATGAATTGATCTTCCTTTTGATATTGAAATAAATGTCTCAGCCAGAAATCTCCTTTAGCTGCAGTGCTTTCCCAGGGCCTGGCCTTTCCCCTGCAACTCTCGGGGTTACCTGGCAGTTTTGCTATGGCTAGGTGTCTCTGAGTCTGGCCCAAGACCTCTGACTCCTTCCAGAGCAGAGGCAACAACTTGCACAACCATCCAGCACCGTCACATTCCTCATATAGCAGGGCATCAGCTTCTGGGACATTTTAAATTCTGTGTATACTTTTTAGAGGTTATTTTAAACTTTCTGAAGTGATTATGTACATATTTTCTTGTACACACTCTGTGAAGATTTAGAGGGACTGCCTGTTGTCCAGTGTTTACATTGTGTTCCAACCCAATGCAGACAGTCCAGGACAGGGCTCTGTGCTTCCACTTTCCCTTACACAGTGGCCACAAGGGTTTTGAGACCAACTCACTATTGATATCAGGCTTGTGGACCTGCCCTCCTTCCACAAGACTTTTAAGTTTTTATCTGAGCAGCAGCCATATGGAGCCCTGTGTGTAGCACATGTATGTAACACAAGTAACAGACATGGATGTCACACAGGCCCTGGAGCCTTTGTGGAGTTAGTGGTCGGTCAGCCAAGGCACCTCAGTTAGGTATCTGCTTTCTGTTTTGTCGTCACCTCTCACAGCAGGAGTAGGAAGGGAGGACTGTCTGTTCTTGAACTGGCTTCTTCTCATGCTGCTCAAAGGGTTTGCCAGCTGCTGTGGAGCTGATCATGCTGAGCTTTCTTCTGCCTGTTAAGTCAGGACCTACTAGGGCATGCTGACAACCTCAGCATCTGTGGAGTCCTAAGTGGTCTGGCTTCAGAGCATGTCCTCAAGATTTGTGCTGTTCATTTGACTGTGAGCACAGTAGGCCTCTGCTGTGACCCAGAGGAGAGCAGGGTCTGGAGCATGGGTCATGCATCTAAAAAGCAAGTGTCTACAAGTCTAGAAGCAGCTGCTACCAGATTGATCTAGAACAAATGGAGTTTTCACATAAATTCTTAATGTTTCATATTAATATCTTAAAATTTGTTAATTGTTAATGAAGGCCTTATTACTATTTTCAGATTCTTTCAATAAATAAACTTGTTTAAAAAAATAGGTTGAAAAACAGCCTTCTCTGTCTCTTTGTAACCAATTCCAAGATTTAAGGGCATCCAGCACGATTCCCAGAGTCCACTGTATCCGTAAGGGATAACCTTGCCTTCACTGATAGCACCATGGCTCTGGGTTGGCCAGGTGCCCACCCTAAAGCAATATAGAATAGTGTCTCAGGAGCTGGAGGCACAGCTACCTCCACCAGGAGAAGGTCACTTGGAGTGCCTGAAGCTGAGACAGAAAGGTAGTTACCAAGGCCAAAGACCATGGCCATGCAGCCTCCCAGGTATAGTGTCCTCAAGTCAGGCTGCACTGTCATCAAGAAGAGCATTGAGAACAAAGAGAAGTCAGTTTTCAGAGTCCCAGTGCTGCGTGCGAGGGGGTGAGGGAAGCCACCTGTCCCTGACCCATCATCCAACCAAATACCTGGTTGAGGTCAGGGGTAGCTGTAAACTAGGCTAGCGTACCAGTCGAGAGCTTGTTGAGTGCTAGAAGAACAATATGACCACTGGAGTGCCTGCTTCTATGCAGCCCTGACCCTGCCTAGGTCCCAGCACCAAGGCTTAACAAAGGCCCCAGGTGGTCATTACCTGCTCTTTGCTTGTTAGGACAATGACAGTGTCAAGACTCTCAGGTTCACTTTTGGTTAGGTTCACCACCATGAGCACTGACCCTGAGGGTTCTAATGACAGATTTAGTCAGAAGGACTCAGGAAGCCAGTGACAGCAGGAATGGCTGTTGTTTGTTGGAACCTACTCAGTACCTGGGGCCTCACTTTGAGAAAGGAAACCTCTCTCCTAGCAAGGTGCCAGTGTTCCTGAAACTGTTCATTGTATGTGACAACCCCTCATTACCCAGGACCCATAATTTTCCTCCTTTTTCAGAGCCTGTATCCCTTCCATGGCCCATCACTGCCCAAAGACTGAGTCAGAGAGGGGGTTTATTTCGAGTGTTAGAGAGATGCTCCCAAGGCCACCCACACTCCTGGCAATGGCCGTTCACCTTGGACCTCCTAGGCTTTGAGAAGCAAAGGTATGAGAGAGAGGAAAGAAAGTTGAGAGAGGGATCACACCAGGCCTTTAGACGTTGCTGGAGGCCAGGCATAGTGTTCAAGCAGCATTCAGTGCTTAGCCCCATGCATAACTTAAATCCCAGCACTTGGGAGGTATAGACAGGCAAATCTCTGTGAGTTCGAGGCTAGTCTGCCTGGTCTACAGAGTGAGTTCCAGGACAGCTATGCCACAGCTACACAGAAGAGAATCTTATTCATCATTTTATTTTTATTTATTTATTTATTTTTAGCTTTGGAGCCTGTTTTGGAGCTCACTCTGTAGAAGGGTTGGCATTGGCCTTGAATTTAAGAGATCTGCCTGCCTCTGCCTCCAGAGTGCTGGGATTAAAGGCATGGGCCACCATCACTGGGCAGATAAATCCAGCTCTAGGGGACTGGAGAGATGGCTCAGAGGTTAAGAGCACTGACTGCTGAATTTGATTCCCAGCAACCACACAGTGACTCATAACCATCTATGATGAGGTCTAGTACCCTCTTCTGTACACTGTATACATAATAAATAAATATTTTTTTTTTTTTTTTTTTTTTTTAAAACTTTATTATTTATTTACTTATTTGCCTTGGTGTTTGCCTGGAACTGGAACTACAGACAGTTGTTAGCTGCCATGTGGGTGCTGGGAATCGAACCCGGGTCCTCTGGAAGAGCAGACGGTGCTCTTAACCACTGAGCCATCTCTCCAGCCCCCTAAATAAATATTTTTTAAAAACAAAAAAGTGATATGTACTCTGAGTGTTAATATTAGTAATCATTGAAATAATGGCTGGCTGTGGTGGCACACATCTGTAATCCTAGCACTTGGGAGGTTGAGGACAGGAGAATCAGATGAGTTCAAAGTCATCTTCAGCTATATAGCATATTCAAGACAAGTTCTGGGCTACATAAAACCACTTTCCTGATGGAATTAAAGGCATGGCTCATCACTCCCTGATAACTTGGCTGTGGGTGACTCTGTCCTCTGATATTCCAGACTATTTTTATTAAATATACAATATATCACCACAGTGACTGACTTTAGCAAAGGAAAAAATGAGATCAGGAGGGTCAGTCTTCTTGCATACTCACAGCATAAAGAGTGTTTTCTCTCCCTGAAGGCTCTTCCTCTTCTGGTTATTCAGAAAGCCCCCCTCCCCATCCCTTTTCACCTAATGTAAATGACATTTTCCTTGGTAAAGCTTTGCGACAGCACCACAAAAAAAAAAAAAAAAAAAAAAAAAAAAAAAAAAAAAAAAAAAAAAAAAAAAAAAAAAAAAAAAAAAAAAAAAAAAAAAAAAAAAAAAAAAAAAAAAAAAAAAAAAAAAAAAAAAAAAAAAAAAAAAAAAAAAAAAAAAAAAAAAGAACCACTTAACCACTTTTCAAAACAACTAAAAAAGAAACTCATGGTTGCCAATGGGAGACATCTACCAGATGAAACTTTGTTAGCTGGTGGCAAATTAAAGCCAACAAAATTGACACTTCTTTTGAATTGACCATTTCTCAAATTCTGATGCTACAGAAAAGACACAAATATGTTTGTCATCTGATTTTCTGACATAGCTGGATCACAATAACAGAGTATTGAGGAGCATAGCGATGATAGGCTGTGCTCAGTACTAAGCCCAAATGAGACTGACAGACCCAAGCTACTTCATGGTTCAGGTCAGAAGTCTTCCCCGCCTGGAAACTACCTGCTTCCTCATGCTTTGAAGGTCAGCAGCCTGGTCTCCTAGAATATTACTTGTGCCTTATTCCTTTCCTGCTATTTCCTCCAAGAGCAACCTGTCACCTCTGTGTAGAGTGAAGGCAGCAAGATACCAGAGATCAACTCAAAATGATAGAGAATAACCAGTGATGGGTGGAAAACCAAATAAGTCAATACCTGAGCTGACTGGGAGGAGAGTGCTTACCTAACATGCAACAAGACTTGGATTCCATCCCCAGAAATGTGTGAACCAGAAATGCTACCCAAACCTATAATCCTAGTACTTAAGAGGTTTGGGGAGAAAAATTAGCAATTCCAGGTCATCCTTACCTTCATTAGAAGACTGAAACTAGCCTGTGCTACATGAGACCCTCTCTTAAAACAAGTATACATATAGGTAAGCACTCTACCCTGAGTTACATTCTTAGCCTTGTTTTATATATTTTATTTTGAAACAGGGAGTCACTAAATGTGGTGATATATTGTGTATCAAATAAAGATTGCCTGAAGATCAAAGGACAAAGCCAACCACAGAATTAGCCATAGAGGTCAGGCAGTAGTGGCAAATGTCTTCAATCTTAGCACTTGTGAGGCAGAGGCAGAGATCTGTGAGTTCTGTGAGTTCAAGGCCACACACTTTGAATCCCAGCACTAGCGATCACACACCTTTAAATTCCAGGACTAGGAAGGTTGAAACAGGAAGTGATATGGCTGGGCAGAGAAGGAAATAGAAGGGGGAGGAGACGGAGTTCACCCCTTGTGCTTCCCTTCTGAGGATTCAATGACAGGATCTTCCTCTTTTGGCTGAGGAATTGGTATTGTAAGAAGTGACTGTGGCTTATTCTTCTGTCTCTCTGACCTTCAGCTTTTCCCCAATATCTGGCTCCTGCTTTCTATGAAAAGACCAATTAGGATTCATACAACTAAGTTTCCCAGATTGGCCTTGAACTCATTCTGTGGTTCAGACAAGCCTTAAACTTCTCCTGCCTCAGCCACTCAAGTAGCTGGGATTGCAGTCCTGGGTCACCAAACCCAGCTAAAATTTTAAAATAAAAACATTAAGATATTTTCCATTGTCAAATTATCAAAGAGGTTTAAAATAGACTTCTTAGTGTAAGATAAAAATCTGTCTGGCTGGATCTAGGCTTTGGTAGAGTTCAAGATCTGTGAAGTCTTGTGCAAACTAAGTTTAGTCAACCCTCTAAATGTTCAGAGGTTTCTGTATCAATAAACAGTCATTTTACTTCCTTCTTTCACTGTAACTTTTTAAAATATAATTTTATTTTTTATTATATATACATATATATGGGATATGTACATGTGTGTTGAGGTGCCTGAGTTACCTCTTCAGCTTCTATTCATTTATTTAGTGTGTATGTAAATCAGGGATCAATTTTCAGGAGTCAGTCAATTTCTTTTCCCTGTCTTGTCAGTTCAAGGGATCAAACTCCTCAGGTTATCAGGCTTGGCAGTATCCCACTGAGCCATCTCATCAACTCTACCACATTTTTGTTTAGGCTTTTTATGACAGTGAGACATGTCTGTTCCCGGCAGCACCAATCTATTTCAGAGAAACTCCATATGGAGCTTGTTTTCTTTATGGCAAAAGCTAGCTGTGTGGGCAAAGAAACTGCCCTTGCTTCAAAGGCTGACAGTTACTGTCCAAACTGAACCAGCAGGACACAAAAAAAGGGGACTGCCAAACTTTGCCTAGACAAAGTAGAACAGTCATTTACAATTCCCAGCTTCACAGGAAAGTCTGTCAGATATGCTAGCCTGTAGACCAAGATTGGATGCCCCAATGTTAGACAAATTTTGAATGTCTAGATAACCTGATGTCCTTGTCATTAGGTAACATTTCATCTTCCAGGGGTCTTTGATGGAGCTGAAGACTAAGTAGTTATAGTTTTTCTTATATACAATAAAAAGTAAGTTAGGTACAAATCTTTAGACTCACCAACATAGGGTAATTTTTTCCTCTAGTTTTGTCAAATACAAATGAACTGGATATTTTATTGTAATTCTTAATAACTGTTTGTGCTGTACATAATTTTACTATGATAAAGTTAAAACCTTCCAGGCTGGAGAGATGGCTCAGAGGTTAAAAGCACTGACTGTTCTTCCAGAGGTCCTGAGTTCGATTCCCAGCAAGTGCATGGTGGCTCACAACCATCTATGATGACATCTGGTACCCTCTTCTATATACTGTATACATAATAAATAAATAAACCTTAAAAAATTAAAACTTTCCTTTTTAATTAGACAAAAAGAGGGAAATGTGAGATAATCCTTCTGTACACTATGAATATGTATTATTCTCATTTGATTAATAAAAAGTTGACAGGCTGGTAGCTGAACAGGAAGTTAGGTGGGAAAGTCAAACTGTGGATGATGGGATGAGGAATGGTGGAGTCAAGGGAGATGCCAGCCAGCCACCAAACAAACAGGATGTGTAAAAAAATGATGTAACAGGGGCTGGAGAGATGGCTCAGCGGTTAAGAGCACTGTCTGCTCTTCCAGAGGACCCGGGTTCGATTCCCAGCACCCACATGGCAGCTAACAACTGTCTGTAGTTCCAGTTCCAGGCAAACACCAAGGCAAATAAATAAATAAATAAAGTTTGAAAAAAAATGATGTAACAAGCCATGAGCCACATGACAAAGTATAGATAGAAATATGGGCTAATTTAGATGTAAGAGTTAGCTAGTAAACTCCACATGGAGCTTGTTTTCTTCTTTTTTTAAATATTTATTTGTTTATTATGTATACAGTGTACAGAAGAAGGTATCAGATCTCATTATAGATGGTTGTGAGCCACATGTGGTTGCTGGGAATTGAACTCAGGACCTCTGGAAGAGCAATCAGTGCTCTTAACCTCCGAGCCATCTCTCCAGCCCCGGAGCTTGTTTTCTTTATGACAAAAGCTAGCCATAAAGCTGTCAGCCAAGCATTTGTAATTAATATAAGTCTTTATGTGTTTGAGAGTGGCTGCAGGACAGGAAAACTTCTGCCTACATATGGAGCTCAAGGTTGGGCAAGAATTTCCACATAAGATCTTAGAAAGCTTTAGAAAGGTTCTAAATGCATAGAAATGGAGCCACAATGGGCTTCCTAGTCTCTCATGCCAGCCACAGTGTGGAAATGCATCTCATCATCTACTCACTAGATGGAGCTGGCTGCCAATGGCCATGAGCTAAGCATTGGGCACTATATGTAGGTAGTTTTCCTGTCCAACAGCCACTGTCCAATAAACACAGAGGCTTATATTAATTACAAATGCTTGGCTGATAGCTCAGCCCTGTGATGGACTAGATCTTCCTTTTCGTTTTAGTAGGTGGTGTTATCTATGTGCTGAGATTTATGTATTGGATGGTACTTCCATCATGGAGTCAATTGTGCTAAGATCTGGGACCTATTAAGGTTTGGTACCCTGCTACAAATGCTGAGATTAAAGCTATGCTCACCCCTTAGCCTTCTTGTAGAGATCATATACCTGTTACTCTGTGTCTTAGTCACAATTCTATTGCTGTAAAGAAACACCATGACCAAGGAAAGTTATCAAAGGAAGCATTTAATTAGGGGCTTACTTATGGCAATTTGTACCACAATTTAAATGAAGCAGTGTTCTCATCAATGAGGATTACAAAATCAAAATATCAACTCTGAAAAAATGCTTAAGATATTCTATGTCCTGCAGTATAAAATATTCAGCCAAGACTTAATTATTTCTGTTAAAATAAAGAAGCAAACCTTCTCACTCATAAGCCAGTTTGCTTTCATCTTTAGTAAGTGGTAAAACTGCATGCATATCAAAGAACTGGCTTTTGTTTGTTTGTTGAGACAGGGTCTTAATACATAGCCTTGGTTGTCCTGGAACTCACTAAATAGACCAGTCTGGCCTCTGCCTCCCAAGAAAGAATTATTTAAAGATAAATTTAAGATTGATTATCAGTAAATGTTTGATTGCATATAGAAAGGGTTTTCCAGTTGAAAGGTTTAAGAACTTCCATTTTAACTTATTCTGGGTGAAATTTGAAGGAGAAACCTGACTTTCAAACAACCAAGAAATTAAGGTAAGAAGCTCCATTTTAACTTATTCTGGATGAGATTTGAAGAAGAAACTTTACTGACTTTCAAACAACCAAGAAATTAACGTTGGATTAAAAAAAAAAAAAAAAAGTAGAGCTTTATGGGTAGATCTCCAGCTGAGGAAAGAAGCAGTAGCCTCAAACCTACCCACAAAAGAGCCTTCGGTGATAAAGCAGCCACAAGGCTCTTGCAGCTAGTGGCCACAGGGGGCGCTCAAACGCCAAAGCAAGCATCCTGCAGCCTGAAGGCGGAACCTCTGAGGCTGCCCCTGGAGTGCCTACTCGCTATTGTGCTGATCTGGCCCCACAGCTCGTGACTCGGCATTATCCAAGACTTAGAGAGTACGGTGCGGTGCAGGGGTGTGTTCTCAGTAAGCGCTTTTGTCTTCGCCAAGTTTGACTTTCTAGTCAGATTTTAGGCTTCTTGATAATCAAAATCCAGGTCGGTACCTTTGCAGTCTTAGCAAACGTTCGGTGGAACGTTCCGGGACGTACCAAAAGGTGACAAGGGGAAGACGTGCTCATTCGTTCAGCATTGCCAGCCTGGAGTGGTGGAACGTTCCGGAAGGTGACAACGGGAAGCCACAAGGTGGAGCTGTAGTTGAATCCCCATGAGATGACCCGCGCGCGCGGCCGAGCATTACAGAAGGTGCCAATGTGTGCCCGCAGGGGGCGCTGCTTAGCGGCTCGTCCTCATGCTCAGGATTACTGAGGCACCCACTTCCGGAGTGTCAAGTCCTCGCTGCAGCTTCCTTACGTCACGTCCGGTTCCCGCCCCCTCCCGTGTTTCCCAAATCTAAACCTTTATGTGCCCTGCCAGTGAGCCACCAGGGGGTGTGTAACCCACGCCCTAGTCTCTGAACACGGTAGTATGAAGCTGAAGCTGGCGGCGGCGTCGGGAATCTGGCTGTACCGTCCCTGGGCGTGGGCGGAAGACACTGAATAAACTCCAGTGGCATTCCTCAGAGCTGAGCCACGCCAGGGACTGGACTCACCCGCCCTGGAGTCAGCCCAGGTCAAATTAGGGACCATTGGTACTGGCGCCCTGGTGGCGGACTTCACAGATCTGGACGTCCAGGTAGGGTGGAGACGAGGGTGGGCACCTGCGGGATCGTGGGCGGGCTGTAACTGCACCAGGCGTCGGGAAGGAGGCATTGTGCAATAGCAAGTCAGGCATCTTGTCATCCGTTAGCGTCTACTGACTCTAGCTCCGGATTATTATTTTATTATTTTCTGCTGTGGAACGGGCGGCTCAGCCAAGTCCCAAGGTGCAAGTTTGACTGCAGTATTGATGGTCTTAATCCTTAAAGTGTGCAAAAGAATAAAAATAAAAGCGAAACACTACTAGTTAGAGGTGGGTTTTCTTGTTCACTTCTGTTGTTGGCAGGCCAGAAGAGGGCACCATATCTCATCACTGATGGTTGTGAGCCCCCATGTGGTTGCTGGAAATTTAACTCAGGACCTCTAGAAGAGCAGTCAGTGCTTTTAACCGCTGAGCCACCTCTCCAGGCACCTTGTTCAGTTTTTGTTATTATTGTTGTTTACCATCACCCCATTGGGATCAACGTAATCTGCTAAAAATAAACTTGAAGATATTTTGTTGTTTTCTTTTGAGACAGGGCCTTAAGGGGTAGACTAGGCTGGACTTGAACTTGTGACCCTCCCCTGCCTTAGCCTTTCAGTACTGGACTGTACTTTCATTATCTCTGGCTACAAAGGACATTTGAAAGGAGAACGAAAGAGTTTTAAGTAGAAAAAAAAGGCCCATCAAGTGAGGAGATAGGAAGGCTTTTAAAATGATTTTTAGTTTCAGTGTAGACAAATTCGAAGATAAAAAGACAGAGAGCATAAAGGACCTATGTGCCACATGGAGCTGCTGTGGCTGGTACTGAGAATGCCCTCAATTATTTGTGCCTTTAATCTAAGCATACCACACAAGTGGTCCTGAAAATATCAATTCCTCAAAATCAGTAAACACTTCCAAAAACTGCAGTGCATTGCTTTAGTCAGGAGTGACTGCCCCTCAGTACAAATTCTTTACTACTATGTGGTCTGAGATTTCCAGTGTAAGTGTTAGAAGCAAGATGAGGTGGACAGAATGTGAGTCCATGAAAGCCCTTTGCCAAGTTATTTCCCTGAGATAAACTCTCAGACGTGCATGATATAGATTTGATATCTTTTCTCTAAACCACCACCAACCAATGCAGATGTCCTGGCTAGGTATTTGGAAACATCCTCAGTCCTCTGCTTCAGAACAGACATTCATCTTCTCCTAGATTCTCCTCCTTGTCCCTTCAGTTTGTGCTCATTCTTGGTTAGCCCTCTGACAGTGAGATACATCTTCCACTAAAGATAGACTTCTTTTTTTTTTTAATTGGTGTGTGAGTACACACATGCATGGCATATATGTGGAGATGGATTAGCAGAAAGTCCCTTTATGCCCTGAGCTAACACTTCAGCCCAAGAACAGACATTCTTAACCTAGGATCCATGGAACTAGAATATGAAAAGTTGAAACATTGAATGAAGTAAAAGTGATGATACCTTGAGCCAGGCATGGTAGTATATGCCTGTGATTCCAGCAATCATACAGGAGAGAAATGACACATTCAAGGCCAGCCTGGGCTAGCACTCAAGATCTTGTCTCAAAAAAAAAAAAAAAAAATGACAATCTCAGTAGATTACCATTGCCTGCTAATCTCAAGCTAGGGACTATTGATTCTTGTAGCTTTGACTTCATGTATT
Source organism: Sigmodon hispidus (assembly GCA_004025045.1). Lineage (NCBI taxonomy): Eukaryota > Metazoa > Chordata > Mammalia > Rodentia > Cricetidae > Sigmodon > Sigmodon hispidus. The sequence continues at coordinate 17,532 of PVIH01014293.1, read as the reverse complement.
TACTGCTGGTGTAGAGCACTGTGTGGCTTATTTTCCTTCCAGCTCTGTATACATATTTATTTATTTATTTGATTTTTTGAGACAGGGTTCCTCTGTATAACAGCCCTGGGGCTATCCTGGAACCCATTTTGTAAACCAGGCTAGCCTCAAACTCCACAGAAATCTACCTGCCTCTGCCTCCCAAGTGCTTCTGTATACACATTTTTGACAGCCTAGAGTAGAAGCTTCATCCAGATCCTGCAAGCAAGGCAATCTTTTGTTATTTTTGGTTTTTTAAGTCAGGGTTTCTCTGTGTAGCCCTGGTTGTCCTGGACCTCACTCTGTAAACCAGATTGGCTTTAGATCTCATAGATCTGTCTGCTTTTGCCTCTTGAGCACTGGGTTCAAAGCTATCATTGCCTGGCCAACAAGAGGGTCTTAAGTCACTGGAAGGGAAGTTACAGCTTAGTTTTTATCTGTTCTCCTGGATGTCCTTTATAATCTGAGAGGGACATGGTGACTCAGATCTTTACAGCCAGTGATAGGGAAGGGTGGCTCTTGTTCTACATGCCACAAGATCAAATTAAACAGCTCTAACTGACTTCCAAGTAAGATCAACTGCCAGTTTGTAAATGCAAGCAGCTTGTTGCCAGGTCTCTCCTGACCTTCAGCTTTTTGCAGACCAACATTTTCTTATCTCTGACCCTTGACTCTGCAAGACAAACATGGCTGTACTTTGTGCTTAGTTTTGTTCAGAGGCCTGTCATTCTTAAACCTGACATAGGTAACTAAGAAGTTTCTTTTCTTACTACAGTCATGTGATTATTATTTTTTGAGCACCTGCATGAATGTCTATTCATTACTTGAGTGTCTGGGCCCCACAGGGACCAGAAGAGATTATTGAATCTCTTGAAACTGGAGTTACAGATGGCTGGGAGCTTTTGCATGGATGGTAGGAATTGAAGTTGAGTCTTCTGGAAGAACAGCCAGTATTCTTACCTCCTGAGCCTCTCTTTGGCCCTGATAACTTCTTTTTTTTAAATAGTATTGTGATTTGAACCTAGGACCTCATGTATACTAAACCAGTACCCTATCACTAAACTATACCCTTAACCCTTTTTTTTAATTTTTATTTTGAGACAAAGTCTCACTCCATTGCCTATTCTAGTCTTGAACTTTCTTTGGTAGCCCAGGCAGACCTTGAACCTGTGATTCTCCTGGATAGCTGGGATTATAGGCCCTTGACCAAAACTGGCCTTCTGCTTTCTTTATATTCTTGTAATATCTCCAGTTAACATAGCTTTTTTTCTGTAAAATGACTTCTTTTTATGGATGTGCTTATTTTTTTAACTGTTTAATTTGTTGAGACAGGGTTTGACTACATAGCCCTATGAGCTTGGAACTCACTATGTAGAACAGGCTAGTCTTGAATTCACAGAGCCCCGATTCCTTCTACTTTCCAGATGGTGGGATTAAAGGTGTGTTGTAGTCAGATTTTTCTCTGTCCTGCCTGCCAGCTCCCCAGTAATGACGTGGAGACTTATGATTAGTTATGAAAGGTTGACCAGTAACTTAGGCTTGTTTCTAACCAGCTCTTACAACTTAAGTTAACTGACTTCGGTTCATTTATGTGCTGCCATGTTGCTCATGGCTTGTTACTTTTCCTCATGCACATCCTGCCTCCTTTGCTTCTGGCTGGTGACTCTGCCTTCTTTCATGTGTCCTCTCTGTCTCAAAAATCCTATTGGTTGTTTACCTTTTTATTAAAACCATCCCAGTGACATGTCTTCATACAGTGTAAAGGAATATTCCACAAAAGTTTGTAACCACCATGGCTAGAAACTATTTTATTTTTATTATTTTTAAATTATGTGTAGGTATGCTTCTTACTTTTTTAGTGCTGTGATACACATGACCAAGACAACTTATAAAAATAAAAGGCACTTTATTAACTTGCTTACAATTTCAGAGGGCAAGTTCATGACCATCTTGAGAGCCTGGCAGCAGGCAGACAGGCCTAGTGCTGGAGCAGTCCTAAGAGCTTACATTCTGAGATAACAACCATGGGGCAGAGAGAGTGAGTGTGTACATGCACTAACTGGAATGATGTGGGCTTTTCTCAAATCCACTCCCAGTGACACACATCCTTCTATAAAGCCACACCTCCTAGTTCTTACCAAACAGTTCCACCAACTGGGGACCAAACATTCAGATATAGGAGCTTGTGGGGCAATTCTTATTCAAACTGCCACATTTGACTCCCTGGCCCCAAGAGGCTTGTATCCATATCGTAATGCAAAATGAATTCAGGCCAATTTCAAAAGTCCCCTTAGCTTTCAGTCAAGAATTTTTAAATTCCAAAATATTGGCTGGGTCTTGGTGGTTCACGCCTTTAATCTCAGAATTTGGGACACAAAGGCAGGTAGAACTCTGTGAGTTCAAGGCCAGTCTAGTCTACAGGCAGAGCTGTTACACAGAGAACTTATTTTTATATTTTAAAAAAAATAGTCCAGAATCTCTTTTGAAACTCAAAGCAATGTCTCTCTTTCTGTGTTAGTTTTGTTGTTGTTGTTTGGTTGGTGTTTTTTTTGGGGGGGGGACAGTGTTTCTCTGTGTAACTTCCATGACTGCTCTGGAACTTACTTTGTAGACCAGGCTGACTGTGAACTTAGGAAATCTACCTTCAAAGCAATCTCTTAACTGTCATTCTCTGTAAGGTGAAAATCAAATTACATGCTTCCAACATATAATGGCATAGAATAGCATTATCATTTATAGATGGAAGTTTCTCAGTCCCACCTATTCTGGTTGAATCTCTCCCACCAGAGGTCCTGCAGCCTCTTATAAAATAATTACTCAGAGGCTTATATTAATTACAAGCTGGTCTATGCCTCAGATTTCTTACTTGCTAGCTCTTGCATCTTAAGCCATTTCTATGAATCTGTTTTGCTGGTGCCTTTACCTGTTCTCTCTCATCTTGTTTCTCTGGGCGGCTCACAGCATCTCCCCTATTCCACCTTACTTCTTCCTCTATCTCTCTTGGATTCCCCATCTGACTATCTCCTGTCTTGCCATAGGCCAGAACAGCTTCTTTAATAACCAATGGTAGCGACACAAACCATACAGAAAGACCATCCCATAGCAACCATTCCAAAAGGGAGGAAAGGGGGACACAGTGAGGAAATACTGGACCAAAACAAAAGCTAGCACGGTAAACTCCAAATCTGTTGGTCCATGTCTGATGTCAAAAGGTTTAGATAACTCTTAGGGTTTTCTATCCTTCCTAGGTTTGTTGACTACAACAGTATTTATATGCATGCGGGTCTGTGTGTGTGTGAGTGAATACGGGTGCCTTCTGAGGCTAAAAACTTCAGACACCCTGGAACTGGAGTTAGAGTTACTTGTACTTGTTTTATGTGCGTGATGGGAACTGAAGTCTACTGAAAAGTCCTATTGACAAACAGCAAGTGTTCCTAACATTTGAGCCATTTCCCCTGCCCAACTTTATGTATATTAATGTTTGCCTGTGTCCCACCTGTATGCCTGGTGCCCATGGAGTTCAAAGAAGGATCCCTGGAACTGGAGTTATGTGTGATTGTGATTCACCATGTGAATGCTTGCTCCAAGTCCTCTTCAAGCACTAGTGATCTCTTCAGCCTCTGGCATTGATTTCTTGATCATGCTTCAGCCTACTCATATTGCATGTTTATAACACTATATTCCTGTAGCTCTTTTGTTTTTCAGTTTTAAAGTTTATTTTTTATTATGAATAAAGTCATACCTTTTTATCTGTGTATATCCTTATTCAAGCTGCCTTCCCCCTCTCATCCCTTCCAGTCACTCTCTCTTCTCTACATCTCTTTATCTCCAATAGAATCTGGCTGGGAGAGTTGGGACAGTCAGCTGGAGTTCCCAGTTGAGGTTCTCTCCATGGATGAGCTTCCTCTGGCTGAACTTCTGGCTTCTCTTTCCCACTCAGACACTTTCTTATCACAGAATCAGCAATAATATCTGTTAGAAGTGGTTTGCCTTTTAGCTGTTTTTTAAAGGCCACAGTGTTTTTACTCTTGGTCTGTTTTACAGTTTTCTTCTCTCCCTATTGGGATAAGAGGGCAAAAAAAAACTCTTATCAAAGGGCCTTGGAAGACATGTTGATAGCAGCCTTCTTAGATCTGAAATGTGTGGAACACTGCTGTTACCAAAACCAGCTTATCATTGAGCTGAAACAACATGTCAGTTTACCCATATAATATATGCCACAACTTCACATTAGAGAAATAACTGTTAACTAATGTCTTATCAGTGTTCTACTATTGTGAGTAGACATCATGACCATAGCAAATCTTAGAAAACATCTAATTGGGGGCTGGAGAGATGGCTCAGAGGTTAAGAGCACTGACTGTTCTTCCTGAGTTCCTGAGTTCAATTGCCAGCAACCTCCAGCCTCCTGTGGTTCTTTTTACCTTCTCCTCATATATTTCTTTTCCAGCCTAGCCATTTCAATTCCTGATTAAACTTTTCTAGTGCTAGGATTAAAAGTGGGTGCCACCACCATATTGGCTTTGTTTGGCCTTGAACCCACAGAGATCCTCTGCCTCCCTAGTGGTGGGATTAAAGGCATGGGTCAGCATTCTCTGACCTTCATGACTTAGCACTGTGGATGGCTCTGTCCCCTGATATTTCAGACTATTTTTATTAAATATACAATATATCACCAGAGGCTCCAAAGCTACACAGAAAAACATTGTCTTGACACACACCCCCAAAGAAAATAAAAAGTTGGGTATTAGGGTCCCAGAGAATTCCCACTGTTGTACCTAGGTTGAGAGATTCCCCCCCCCCAAAGACCACCTAGGAACTGGATTCTGATGTAAACACACAAGAGACAAGGGTTGGTTTATCCCTTTGGACAGATTTGAACCGGGGGCGGGCAATGGGGGGTGGGAAGGGCGGGACACGACAAAACCCTATGTTCCAATGCAGCAGAGGGAATTTGGCTACAAGCTCAGGGGTGAGAGGGTTTTAAAGAAAGAACTATGCAAGCAGGGTGTTACAGGTCTTGGCATTTTGGGATTAGATAACAGGATATGAGGTAGATTAATTCTTTGAAACAATTGGTTAAACTTTTGTCACAAAACCAAGTTTTGAATCTATTGGCTGTCAGGTGTATTCCTGAGATTTTTTTCTAAATTTTTCTTAGATCTGAGCCCTGCCCCAGGCACTAGATGACCTACAAAAAAAAGGTCTTTCCCTGAGATAAAGTTTTATAAAGGTAAGTCTTTGCCTTCACCTCACAAAAGATCACCTGTACATAGAAAATAGTGACAACCCAGAGAGGGTTGTATAAGCTCCTTTTAAGTACAGCTAAAGTAGTTTTAGGGACAGTTAGATTATCTCAGATATGATTGCCTTACACAAGAGGCATTGATATTAGTGTATTCTAATTGGATAAGGGTAGCTGGTTAAGTTTACAGTTTTCCCATTTTTGAGGGCAGGCTTGGACAAGTCCCAGGCTTTGTCCTTATTTGATTATTACCTTGAGCTGCTGTCGGGGAACTGGCCCTGGTCTAGTTCATGCAGTTTTCCCAGTCCTTCCTGTCAGGGGCACCATTGATTGATTGCCCTTTGTTTGTGGCTTCCTCAGAAGCTGTCTAGTTTCAAGAGACGGGAACTGAGGCCTAGTTGTTAACTTGAGTTTTTTGCAGCCTGTCATGATATTTGCCTGGCCTTCTCAGTGGATATCACAATTATCTCATTCTCTAAGGAGTCTGCAGCTGTGCAAGAAAATTAAATAAGAAACTGTCTCATCCCAGGTCCACAGTGATAAGTGGGTTTTCAGAAGCTAAGCATAGGGTACAGTTCTGAACCTGAATTTTAATAACATCCTCTGGCATCTGTCCTCTGTGCCTACCTGCCCATGTCTCAGTCTATGAGTTCTATTCAAATCTGGACATCCACCCTTAAGCCTGATAAATCCCGTTTGATCCCTTAGGCCTACATAGTATATGGTGAAAATCAACTCCTTTGACCTCCACAAACATACTGTGCACATCTGAACCCACCTCTACGCACAAAAACTATATAAACAAAGGTATTGTTAAAAATTAGAAAAGTAGCTACCTTGGTGAAGCTCATGAGTTTATGTTGCCCAAGTTCTATGACGTATTGTGCCCTGGTCATGAGGCCCCCCGAAAAGGTCACTAGAGATGCAAACTCTCCGAAATGCAAAAGCAAGGTTTATTGAAAATTACCAGTCACTCGACAAGGACCTTGGTCTCTAGCACACAGGAGGCTGGGAATCGAACTCAGTTCCTCCGGAGGAACAATCAGTGCTCTTAACTGCTGAGCCACCTCTCCAGTCCTGGAATTTGCTTTTGTAGACCAGGTTAACCTCAAACTCAGAGATCTGCCTGCCCCTGCCTCCCAAGTGCTGGGATTAAAGGTGTGTGCCATCATAACCTCATGTCTTTTTGTTGCATCCCCATCAACTTGAAATCTATTAGTGAAGGCAGGTGGCAGAGGTCTTGTTCTGTGAGAAAAGGCCAGTGTTTGCTTCTCCTGGGTAGATACTAGGTGTGTTCTGTTTTCTTTTATTTTGTCTGCTCCTAGAAGATACTGTGTGAGATACCCATTGTCCACATGCTTCCATGGTACAACTTGGCTCTTAATAAAGTGTGTTTCAGTGAAATATTTTGTTAATTATCTTTATTTCTCTTTTTCTGTGTTCTTTTTTATGGGGTGGGGGGCAAGGAGAGCATGGGAGAGTTGAAATAGGTCACTACACTTCCCAAGCTAGCCTCAGACTTAGGATCTTCCTGCCCTAGCCTTCCCAGTGCTGGGATCACAGATTTTTTTTTTAAGCTTTATTTATTTATTTATTTGCCTTGGTGTTTGCCTGGAACTGGAACTACAGACAGTTGTTAGCTGCCATGTGGGTGCTGGGAATCGAACCCAGGTCCTCTGGAAGAGCAGACGGTGCTCTTAACTGCTGAACCATCTCTCCAGCCCCCGGATCACAGATTTATACCACCATTTTTACTTATACTGACTCTTGAAAGGTCATGTCTATCTAAACAAGTAACATATGGAATCTGTTTGCATTCATACTTTCATATAGTTCTCTGATCAGTGGAGTGAACAAAATCCATCAGTGTCTCTGTGAAGGCAGCTTCTCTCAGTGGTTCCCTGCTTGGCTGCCCTTGAATAATCAAAGAGCATGAAACATGATCTGAAACTTGGACTTTCTTTGAGGTTCTCTTACTTCATTGCTGGGGATACTGGGACCCTTCCTTCTGTCTGCTGCTTTTAGACTTCGGGTCTTCATTTGAATCCCCAGTTGGTGGTAGAAATTTCTACTGCTTGGTATAGTCAGAAATGTTTGCATGGGAAGGTTAGGCTGTATTCCTGTGACATTGGCTGTGGTAACATGCACACTGGGGGTGCAGATGTTTCATGGTTAATGCCCTGCAGTGAAGAGGGGAACAGGATGAACTGTGTGGGTAGGAAAACTGGCTGAAGTACAGCAGAAATATGGGTGTAACATTAGTTACAGTGTCATATAACAGTGAACATATGTACATGCCATGATGGGTGTCTTCACCCTTGAGGGCAAGCCAGCAGAAACACTTGAAAAGAATGAATGGATCACTCAACCCAAATGTTGGTTAGTTTAGGATGCATGCACCATTATAAATAGGGAGATATTGCATGGTAATGATGTGAAGGAATGACTGATTATGTGCATGAGTCTGGTTAAAATTATTTTTTTTTGCTTTAGTTTGTTATAGGAAATGAGTTCCTGGTTCCATGAATGCCCTAACCAGGCATGAATGGTAAAGGTGAGATGTTGGGCTTTGTAAGATGTCTTGGTCCATAGATACTGCCTCCTAGGTAGGGCTCCTGGGTGGGCACACAGCCTCACCAGAGGACAAAACCCAGTTGCCTAAAATGTTGTAAATTTCTGGTGAAAGCTAAGTGAAATGACTGTCCTGGTAGAAAGAGATAGTTGTGCAAGAGTGAGTACACATTTGAACTCAAGGTTTGTTTTGTAATGTCTATAACCTGTTTGCATTATCTGCCAATGCTGAGAACACGGGATCTCACTCATCTCTGTGTTTGCTGACCTGATGGATGTTTGTGGAGTGTCATTTTACACATTTTTTAAAATTAGATTTTACTTATTGGCAGGTTGGTGGTGAAATGTGTGCAGTGGTCTGAAAACAACTTGCCAGAATCAGTTCTGTTTGTTGGGGTAGGGTCCCCTGGGAGTTGAAACAGAACTGTTTGGAGTCTTGATATTATGGATCTGACAGGGAAAGTGGAGCCCATCAGCAAGGTGGTGGAAGAAGGCTAGAGTTGCAGGCTCCAGTATAAGAGGGTGTGGGGGCTAGCATAGAACAGAATTTGGCTACCAAAAGGTCTGTTTGAGGGATTCTCATAAGTTAGTTAGCTCCTGAAATAAGAAGTGTAGGAGGGATGATTGAGGGACCCTGGATGTCCAAGGTACAGACTTTGCTCCAACACCTTTTCTGAACGTTTTCTTCCAGATAGTAAAATGGCCACTTCACTTTCAGTCAGATTGCTCTCCTGGGCAGGAAAAGGATATGGTGGAGTATGAATTATCTTTTCATCCCAGTACAGAGCCTGGCCAGTTCTGGAGCCTAGGAGGTTCAGCTACCAACAAGTTGTCATCGAGCCAAAGTGTGACATTGCCAGTGATGAGGAAGAAGAAAACAGCATTGAATGAAAGTTGGCATAAGTGAACCCAGAGGGCTAGAGGAGTACTGCTATCCCATAATGATTTGGGACACACTTCAAGGTGTCCCTTGTGTACTGAGGGGTCATGATAGGAGAAAGAAAGCAATGATGAGACTTGGCAGAGCCCTGGGTGGAGAAGGGCAAGACAGGGCTGCAAACGCTCCCAGCTGAGTGTGGTGTCCTCTGTACTACAGATAGCAAAGTACATAGGATCAGGTCTTCACAGGGAGCCCATGTGTACACCCTTCAGTATACATACATACAGAATATTTGACGCGAGTTAGGCACATGCAAACATGGAAGTGTGAACTAAGTGTCCTGGTGAAGTGGAAACCATGATATCCAGAAGGGCATGAGGCTAGATGCACAGTAGGGAGCTAATACCTGCCACATGTCTCAAAAAAAGAGGGATGGGGGTGGAGAGATAGCTTAGTGGTTAAGAACACTCTTGCAAAAGTCCTGAGTTTGGTTTCCATCACCCACGTGGTGCTTCTCAATTCTCTATAACTCCAGTTCTAAGTGACCATACACCCTTTTCTGACTTCTGCAGGCACCAGGCATAGACATGGTACAAAGCACTCTTTTTTTTTTTTTGGTGTTTTGCCTGCATGTATAACTGTGTAAGGGTGTCAGATCTTAAAATTACAGACAGTTGCCAGCTGCCATGTGGATGCTGGGAATCGAACTCAGGTCCTCTGGAAGAACAGCCAGTGCTCTTAACCACTGAGCCATCTCTGCAGCCCGAGGCAAAGCACTCTTTTTTTTTTTTTTTTTTTTTTTTTTTTTAAACTTTATTTATTTCTTTGCCTTGGTGTTTGCCTGGAACTGGAACTACAGACAGTTATTAGCTGCCATGTGGGTGCTGGGAATCGAACCCGGGTCCTCTGGAAGAGCAGACGGTGCTCTTAACCGCTGAGCCATCTCTCCAGCCCCGGCAAAGCACTCTTAAACATAAAAAGAAGCGAAGGGATAGAGAAAGAGTGATTTTCTTAAAATTAAAATTCTGTATTTTATGTATATTGGTATTTTGTCTTTGTGTATATGTGTGAATCATGTAAATGTCTGGTGCCTATGGTGGCCATAAGAACGTATTAGATCCCTTGGAGTTGTAGTTGCAGAGGGTTGTAAGCCGCCATGTAGATGCTAGCTAGGAATTAAACTAGGTTCTATGGAAGAGCAGCCATCTCTCCAAACCATAGAAGTAGAAACCAGGAATCCCAGCCAACAACCCTCTAAGGTTTCTTTGGTGGTGGTGGTGGTGGTGTTACAAAGTGATCTGGTAGTCCCTTGTGGGAGGGGTAAGAGGCATGGAGTCTACAGCACAGACTCTTAAAGCAAATGGCAGAATCGTAGATTTATTTATTACGAATTTGGGGGAACCCCTACGTACCCCCTCCTGATTTTCCATTGATAGCTGGAGATTTTCTTAGCTGTGTTGTTTCTCTCTCATTGTCCTCCAGCATCTCTATGATCATGCTTCACCAAGCACCAGGTGCAGCAGCAGACTCCAAGCTGGCTCAGCAGGAAGTGGCTAGTACTCTTGCCTAGGCACATTACCCATACTTGGGTCAGGGCAACCATGGTTTCATCAGGCTAGATGGCTGCGTTCTCCCTTACCATGGTATTTTGGTTTTTCGTTGTTCTTTGTTTTTATTGTTTGTTTAGAGTGCTGAGGCTCAAACCTCAGGACTTGTGCTTGCACTCTACCAAAGACCTACATCTCTAGCCTGGAGTGAAGTTTTGATATCTTCTTTGTAAAGGAGGCGATCTTGATCCTCATGAGATTGAGCAGGTCAAAGATGAGGCCCTGCTCAAAGCCAGAACTAGGAGAATGCCAGCATGTACAGGAAAACAGGATGGTTTTATTCTGCCAGAGGCTTTAAGAGTGATGAACATCTCATTGTAGACATTGTAGCATAGGTCTGAACATCCTCAGGCCACGCTTTAAACTGATGCCATTGGTATAGTATTTGTCTGGAAAGTAGCATGAAATTGGTCCTGGGCCTTTGACAAACCTTAAGTTAGGATAACAGGTAGATGTGCACTCTGACATGTTCATTCATCCACCAAGAAAAAAGGGACCTCGTTAGCCACGATCTATAGATAATGACTCATCAGAGACTGTAAAGGATGTGAAAGAGGAATTGAAAGAACAACATGAGAACAGGCCAGTTTGTTTGAGATGGAAACAAATAGGACTTCCATGAATTGAAAACTCAATGTGGTGAATCAGCCCTGCAGTTAGGAACATGTGGAAGCTCTGGATAAAGTACCAAGGGTATGGAAGGTGTGGAGAAACTGCCAGGCATGAAACGTTAAGGAGGAACATTCAGATCTTTCTATTCTTAGGTGTTTCCTGGTCTCTGAGAGGGCTGACAAGTGCAAAGAATGTTATTAGAGTCCAGGGGGCAGAGGGGACTCCAGGGTTGGGCTGAGCTGAACCAGTCGTGGAAGAACCAGCCTGGGAAGAAGAGGGCTGCCTCTGCTTAGTAACGTCTGAGCTCAGTGGGGTCTCCAGGCCAGGGAATTATAATCCTTTCTATCGCAAGGTAGAAAACAAAAACGGAATATTCTTTGGAAGGCAAGATGGGAGATAGAGACAGGAGGTCCCTTGGAAGCTCTTGGAACAGCTAATTGTGGCAAACAAGAAAAAAGATAGCAAAGTAGAAGTCAGGACCCTCCCTCCACATATGTATCCTCACTTACACACACTCAGGTGTACACATGCACCATACACGGAAGATTACAAAAGCATATGAGATGTTCAGAATTAGTAACACTTCTTTTCTTAACATTTTAGCCTTTGCTGCCTCCTCCTCCAGCTGTGTCGCTCTGCCTGGGCAATCACTTTGATTCATGTGGTCCATCCTTGAGATTCACTTCTCACAAATACCCTCAGCATGTCATCAGCAAAATCCCAAGCCCTGGAGGAGCCAGTACCTGGCTGCGAAGAAGAGCTGAAAGGAAAAACACTCCTCACTTGGGGCCCCCTCTTTGGTCACCGGAGTGAGAAGATTGTCTTTACCAAAGGTGATGGCAGTCCAGAGGAGAGCCTGCTCACGGTCACCATCACAGAAACTACTGTCATTGAGTCAGACTTGGGTGTGTGGAGTTCAAGGGCTCTCATCTACCTCACGCTGTGGTTTTTCTTCAGCTTTTGTACCCTGTTCCTCAACAAGTACATTCTGTCCCTGTTAGAGGGAGAGCCCAGCATGTTAGGTAATGAACGCCACCTTGGCCAGTGTGCAGAGGCCATCGGGGGAAGGGAAAGGGCTAAAGGGCCTTACCCAGATGTGTTTCTGAAATGGTGATGTTCAGTGTTCATGTGTGGGAAAGGACTGCTCTCAGTGTGGCTTCATGCCTCCCTCTACAGGTGCTGTGCAGATGCTGTCAACAACATTAATTGGATGTGTTAAAATATTTGTTCCTTGCTGTTTATATCAACACAAAACCCGGCTCTCTTATCCACCCAATTTCATCATGACTATGCTCTTTGTGGGCCTCATGAGGTAAAAATGTGTTGACTGCCTTAATTATTTTTTAGATATAAAATACCTCTTTCATCCAGGTATAGGTGAATGTCTTTAATATCAGCACTTAGGAGACAGAGGCAGGTGGGTCTCTTAGTTTGAGGCCAACCTGATTGATGTACAAAGAAAGAGAGCTCCAGGACAGCCAGAGATGCAGAGAAACCATGTCTTCAAAAACCAACAAAACAACAAAAAACAAAAACGAACAAATAAACCTTTCTAGTTACTAAGTGTGGAAACTCTGTTGGAGGCCTTGGCAATTAGTGCTTCTGAATGTCTATTCAGGAAACAGGGCATAATCATAAGGCCTTCCAGTCATGGGGCATCCATCAGTTAGATTTCAGGTTTGAGGCCCTTAATGCCACATGTTCCCTTTCACGTTCTTTTATAAAGCAGCCATAAAAAGTAATTCAGCTGGATGTAATGGCACACACCTTTGATCCCAGCATCTGGGTGGCAGAGGCATGAGGATCTCTGAATTTGAAGCCAGTCTAGTCTACATAGTGAGTTTTTAAGACAACTAGAGCCACATATGGAGACCCTGTCTTAAAAAAAATAAGAGGAGGCTGGAGAGATGGCTCAGCGGTTAAGAGCAATGACTGTTCTTCTGAAGAACCTGAGTTTGATTCCCAGCATCCACATGGCAGCTAACAACTGTCTGTAATTCCAACATCTGACACCCTTACATAGTTATATATGCAGGCAAAACACCAATTCGCATAAAATAAAAATAAATACAAAAAAAAATAAATAAAAGTAATTCAGTCGTGGTTGGAAGGTATTTCCATTCTTGAGTGCAATGGTGTTACCCTCACCTGGGGCTCAGCCTCCTTGTTGGGAAGAGGGACCAGATGTGCCCACTGGTCATGACTAAGCACTGTTTTTAATAAGCAGACAGGTCCCTTCTCTCTCTCTCTTTCTTTCTTTTTTTTAAATTTTATGTGAATTGGTGGTTTGCCTGCATATTACAGACAGTTGTTAGCTGCCATGTGGATGCTGGGAATCAAACCCGGGTCCTCTGGAAGAACAGTCAGTGCTCTTAACCACTGAGCCATCTCTCCAGCCCAACAGGTCACTTCTCATGTTGTTCTTTTCTTGTTTTGAGGTTTGCAACGGTAGTTCTGGGGCTGGTCAGCCTGAAGAATGTGGCAGTATCCTTTGCTGAGACTGTGAAGAGCTCAGCTCCCATTTTCACTGTCATTATGTCTCGGATGATCCTGGGGGAGTACACAGGTATGGATTGTACTGCTCCTGCCCTATTTCCTGGGCTGGGTTTCATCAGCCTTTTTTCTTATCTATAGTGTTGTCTACTGCCCATTATGTACTTGATTGGCTTTCCAGAGCTTCTCAGCAGTGAGCAGTGACAGATCAGTGCTGGAACTACTTGCTCTCACTTCTTGCAAAGTCTTGGCAGTCACATGTTGTCTCCATGTCCTTGGAGCAAATGCTTCCTCGAAGCTTGCTGCATGATGGGGCTGTTCTTGTGGGAAAATGAGGGGGTCAGAGACGGATTGCATCTCATGGCTTCCAGCTGGATGGGGAATTGAGTGGAAACTGGAAAATGAACATCAGGCATATGTCTCCAAGGGCTGATCTATGATCCAAAGACAATAAAGCAATGCCCATGTTCAATGAAAAAGACTTCCTCTTTAGTGGACATTCAGGTGACTTCCCCAGGATGCTTTGTGACTCTTTTTGATTTTTTGAAGACAGAGTTTCTCTGTGTAGCCTTGGCTCTGTAGACCAGGCTGGCCTTTAACTTAGAGATTCACCTGCCTCTGCCTCCCAAGTGTACCACCACTGCCCAGCTTGCTTTGTGGGAACTGTTTCTCCATCCTTCCCAAGTCTTAGGAAGTTAGATTTATTTTAATGATGTGTAGACCGTTTCTGGTTATTTCTGTAGCATGTCAGACCCATACCCTGTGAACTTTAAAAAAATTAATTTTTTTATGTATGAGTTTTTGTTGTTTGTTTTTTGGGTTTTTGTTTTGTTTTTGGCATGTATCTGTGTTACTGCTTGCATGTCTCGTGCTTGGTCCCCTTGGGTATCCTCAAGCTGGATTCACAGATGGTTGTGAGCCACCATTTGGAAGCAGGGAATCAAACCCAGGTCCTCTGCAAGAGCAACCAATGCCCTGATCCACTGAGCCTCTCTCCAGTGCCCGCCTCCCCATCAGCCTTTTAAAAGATCAGCATTTTCTGGGGTAGAAAGATGGCTCATTGGTTAAGAGCACTTGCTGCTCTTCTAGAGAACCTAAGTTTACTTCTCAGGATCCATCTTTGAGGCTCACAACTTCCTGTAATTCCAGCTCCGAGAATCCAACCCTCTTCTGGCTGTTGAGGGCACCTGCACACAAATGGCGTACATTCACATAGATACATACACACATATATGTCAGTAAAAATAAGTCTTAAAAATAAAAATCAACATATTCAAGATTGATATATTCCAGTTAGGTGGGGCTGGAGCAATGGCTTCTTGATGAAAAGCCCTGACTGTTCTTCCAGAATACTGTGGTTCAATTCCCAGCACCCACATGCCGGCTGACAACTGTTTTTAACTCCAGATCCTGGGAATCCTATGTGTGGTGCCCTTTTCTGGCCTCCAGGGGAACTGTATGCATCTGGTACACATACATGCATGCAGAACACACAAAATAATAAAATAAGGTATAAAATAGTACATTAAATAAATCTGTTATGAGAAAGTTTGTATTTGCTTATACTAAATAAAAGACAAGGTTGGACTTGGGAGCACATATCAATATCCTGGGTTCCATCTCAACGCCATACATGCACACAAATACAATATCTTGAAATGAAGGCAACTGGCTACCTAAAGGGGCAGTAACCTGGACAGTGAGATTGCCCACAGGATTCTTCTCACACGTGCTTTTGGAACTGCATAATATTTTATGTTATTATAAAAGATAATTAGAGCTGGGGATATAGCTTAAAATCAATAAACCAGAATCAAAGGGACAAAAGAATAATTACTAAAAATTGCAAGCAACATGAAACAAAGGATTATTTCAGATGATTCTAAAACATCATGATTAGACTTCTGACCATGATAAACAAGCTTTAAGCAACCATTCACTTGTCAAGAACAGTTAGGAAACATTGGTGAAATTTATCGCAAAAAATCTGTTAGACATAAAGGGTACATATTTTCTTTGACTTTTGAAATAAGTTTTATTTGTAAAATTTAAAAGATTCTGAATAGTACCTGATGTCATTTCCAAAATTAATGTAGGTAGGAAATATAATCTGCATTGCAGTGAATAGATTTTGTGTTTTGTTTTGCTCTTTAGAAACAAGGTTTTTCTGTATTGGAGCCTGTCCTAGAACTCATTCTGTAGACTAGGCTGGCCTCAAACTCATAGAGATTTGCCTGCCTCTGCCTCCCAAGTGCTGGGATCATAGGTGTACACCACCACCACCCCTTGGCTTGCAGTCAGTAAACTTTTTTTTTTTTTAAACTTTATTTATTTGCCTTGGTGTTTGCCTGGAACTGGAACTACACACAGTTGTTAACTGCCATGTGGGTGCTGGGAATCGAACCCGGGTCCTCTGGAAGAGCAGACGGTGCTCTTAACCACTGAGCCATCTCTCCAGCCCCAGTCAGTAAACTTTTTAAATTAGTATTTGTGGGGGCTGGAGAGATGGCTCAGTGGTTAAGAGCACCGTCTGCTCTTCCAGAGGACCCGGGTTCGATTCCCAGCACCCACATGGCAGCTAACAACTGTCTGTAGTTCCAGTTCCAGGCAAACACCAAGGCAAACAAATAAATAAAGTTTAAAAAAAAAAAAAATTAGTATTTGTGCACATGCCATGGGCATGGGTGCCTGCAGAGGCCAGAAGAAAGTATCAGATCCCCTGTTATTTAGTCACAGGTGGTGATAAGCCCAAAGTTAGTGAAATTTGGATCTTTCAAGAGAGCAGCAAGTATATTGATTTGCTGAGCCATCTCTCCAGCTCCTGAATGTTAATCTGTTGTGTAGTGCTGTTTGTGGTGATTTATTGTATATTTAATAAAATTACCACAGGTGTTTTGTTTTTCGAGATAGGGTTTCTTTATATATCTCTGTCTGTCCTGGAGCTTGCTCTGCAGACCAGGTTACCCTCAAACTCAGAGATTTGCCTTCCTCTGTCTCCCTCCCAAATGCTGGGATCAAAGATGTGACCACCACACCTGGCTTGTTTTTTGTTTGGTGGTTGGTTTTAGGTTGTTGTTGTTTTCCAAAAAAAAGTAAACTGGAGGAGCCAGCAGTGGGTAAGGGAGCCTGTTGCCAAGGGTGACAACCTGAGTTCCATCGCTAGGACGCAATGGTGTAAGGAGGGAACTGTCTCCCATAGGAGATCCTCTCACCTATACATGTACCATGGCCTGTGTGCACCCACACTTACACACACTCCTGCTTTGTTCTTGCCAGGACTGTTGGTCAACCTGTCCCTTATCCCAGTCATGGGAGGATTGGCGTTGTGCACTGCCACTGAACTAAGCTTCAACATCCTAGGGTTTTCAGCTGCATTATCCACTAACATTATGGATTGGTGAGTGGCAAATCACAGGGGAAATGATGAAGGGGGATTGTTTTAGGAGTGCTGGTTTTGCTTCATCTGAGTCATCAGGTGTTGAATTCCAAGCTCGCTTACTTCTGTTACTCAGAGCCAGGCTCTACTATCCTGCCTTTTCTTTTTTTTTCTTTTTTCTTTCTTTCTTTCTTTCTTTCTTTTGTTTTTTTAAGAGTTTATTCTGTTCTGTCTGCATGCCAGAAGGGGGCACCAGATCTCTTTACAGATGGTTGTGAGCCACCATGTGGTTGCTGGGAATTGAACTCAGGACCTTTAGAAGAGCAACCAATGCTCCCAACCACTGAGCCATCTCTCCAGCTCCTGTCCTGCCTTTTCTTCAAGAAGTACAACAATAAGTTCCAGAACAGGTGCATTTTGTCCAAGCCAAACAAAGCTGAAGTTGAAGATGTGTAGTCCTGATTCTTTTTTTTTTTTTTTTTTTTTTTTTTTTTTTTTTTTTTTTTTTTTTTAAATATACTTGTTTTCTTTTTTTTTTAACTTCATTTATTTATTTATTTATTTATTTATTTATTTATTTATTTGCCTTGGTGTTTGCCTGGAACTGGAACTACAGACAGTTGTTAGCTGCCATGTGGGTGCTGGGAATCGAACCCGGGTCCTCTGGAAGAGCAGACGGTGCTCTTAACCGCTGAGCCATCTCTCCAGCCCCTCTTTTTTTTTTTTTTTT
>PVIH01014292.1:0-54496 GCA_004025045.1 Sigmodon hispidus | reverse complement strand
ATAGATAAGGGGAGAGAGGACATCCTTGTCTAGTTCCTGACTTTAGTGGGATTTCTTTGAGTTTTTCTCCATTAAGTTTGATACTGGCTGTCGGCTTCTTGTAAATTGCCTTAATTATATTTAGGTATTCTCCCTTTATTCCTGATCTCTCCAGGGCTTTAATCATAAAGGAGTGTTGGATTTTGTCAAAGGCTTTTTCGGCATCTAAAGATATGATCATGTGGAAGAAACCGACTTTGAATGTGTTCCCTTTTGTTCAATATAAACAGAACCTTTAAATCCATCATATGCAACTTGTTGCTTATACCGAGTCTTTTGTGAGACTTTGGGAACTGGCTTAGGTTTAAGCTGCCTACCTCGGACCTGCCATTTTGAAATTCAAGCCCTAACACCAAGGCATCTCTGTACCATGACTCACTTCAGAGATACAATTCGGAAGCCACTTTTGGTTTTGTTTCTGTGCTCTAGAATTCTTTTTAAGCTTTTTCAGGTTTTATTTTCCCAACCCTTTTGAAGCTAAAACCATTGACATGATTCTGCCCACGATATAAGGGGAAGTGTGTTTATGGTGTCCCTGTTCGGGTAACAGAACCTTCTATTTCCCATGGGTCCACTACTCATATACGTTCATATCTTATTGGGTGGCCTATTTCCTCTCTTTATCTGTAAGATGAGCTCACATATAATTTTGAGAAAGAGTTTTTAGAGCCTAGTATAGTCTATAAACATCTTGGCTATTTTAGTTACAGAATTTAGCTAGACTTTTAGATGAAGACTCCAAGAGTTGTGCCATATCTTTCTAGTGTGTGTGTGTGTGTGTGTGTGTGTGTATTTCAAGGCTGGAGCTGGCAGTGATAACTCCTTTGCCTTTTGGACATTCCTGCCAACATTGGTTACTATATAAATTTACTTAGAAAGAACCCCCAGCTTACTGATTAAGGCAGAGAAGAAAGCTCCCATATTGTAAAGAAAATTAACTTTTCTATTTGCCATACCAAGACATCCTCAGAACATCTGATGGTCACCTGGAGTGAGTGGAGATTTCACCAGGAACCCTTGAGCATCTCTAGTCTCTAAGGGCAGCATTCACTGGAGCAAGAGGCCTATCTTGTCTTCAGAGGGTGGGACATCCTCTCTTATAGTAAAGTTTCCTCTTTTTGGAGAAGGCAAAGTTTTACTCCCCCCCACATCACAGCCTTGTTTTTTCATAGCTCCAGCATGCACCCCCCCAGTCCTATCTTAGGCTGGGGTTTTACTGAGTTATTATTATTATTATTATTATTTTTTAAAACTTTATTTATTTATTTCTATTTATTTGCCTTGGTGTTTGCCTGGAACTGGAACTACAGACAGTTGTTAGCTGCCATATGAGTGCTGGGAATCGAACCCGGGTCCTCTGGAAGAGCAGACGGTGCTCTTAACCGCTGAGCCATCTCTCCAGCCCCCTTACTGAGTTATTATTATCTGCTTGTGAGAATATATGATTTCCTAGAGCAAAAGTTATCAGTTATGTTTGTTCTGGTGACTATAATCATTTCCTCTGGGGCTTTAGACTATATTTTATTCTTATTGATAAAAAAAACCCTCCAAAACCTAACTAATAAAAATTAACTTGGAGTCTATTGTGTTTTACTGTCTGGTGTAGTTTTCTTCTAACATCTGGAGTTCTAACTTGAGTTTAAATAGCCTTTAACTACTGTAACCCTAATCATACATAGATCATCTATTTAAAAGATTGTTTGTGTTTTTACATGGGCTTATGTAGCTAAGGCCAGCCTTGAACTCACTATATAGCTAAGGCTGTCCTTGAACTCCTGATCCCTCTGGCCTCAATCTTCCAAGCACTGGGATTACAAACATGCATCATTCATTTTTTTTTTTTTTTTACTTTTTTGTACTTTATTTTAATATAAACATTTTTGTCATTTACTCAGATTGCAATGGTTAATCATTTTGGACTCACTAAATTTTATCCATGTACGTGATGAATTTTGATGTCCTTACCCTCCCCCACCCCTGTCTCATCCCCTCCCACTTCCCCCTCTGCTATTCTCCAGGATGGTTAATCTTGTCAACCTGGTTGGATTTGTAGTCATCTCTGGGCAGGTCTGTGAGGGCATTTTTAGGAAGGCGTAATTGAGAGGCGGTCCTTTCTCAAGGTGTGTGGCCTCTTCCCACAGGGTTCAGACATTAGGAGGCCAGGGAAAAGCAGCTTGGTCTACCTGCCCTCACCGCAGCTTGAGTGCTTCTTGCTTCTTTGGGACAGCAGAGTCAGGCGCCTTTCAGGTAAATGTGGACTGAGGGAGGAGCAGTGACTCAGTGAGTAGGAATCCTCCTGGCCTTGGAACTGCTGAGGCACACAGCTTGCTGGCCAGAACAGCTTCTAGATTCTCCGTCTCCTCAGCATACAGATGCCTTGAGGATGTATCCCCCACTAAAATCTTCTTTACAGCACACACACACCCCTACACATTCCATCAGCTTGTTCTCTGTCACACATGCTGCCCTTCTGTCCTATCAAGTGCTAGCCAGTTATCATGTGATAACGTTCTAGCAGCAGGCAGCCCCAAGGTGAGTTGAGATAATCAGATCATTTCCCTAAATTACAGCCATACAACCTATCTGGTGTCTTCACTAGCCTGCTAAGTTCAGAGACCCTTCCCCTCTGAAGTCTGTAAGTAAGGAGTGTTGGTTATCGTGAGGGGAGCTGTTGGTCTCCTGGCCTTATTCAGGTAATTTCATCAGGCATCTTCATTATTTGAAACAGATGGTGTGGAACTCTGGCACTTGAGAGGTAGCTGACACGGACACCTCTGTGTGTGTGGGTACTTTGTATCTATCCAGTTGATATCCCCAACATACATTAAGTTATTTATTCTCTCTCTCTGTCTCTTTGTCTCTGTCTCTCTGTCTCTCTGTCTCTCTGTCTCTCTCTCTCTCTCTCTCTCTCTCTCGTGTGTGTGTGTGTGTGTGTGTGTGTGTGTGTGTGTGTGTGTGTAGGTCAGAAGGTCAAAGGGCAGCTTTTGAGAGCTGATTCTCTTCTTCCACTCATATAGAATTTGAAAATTAGTTTTAGAGGTAAATGCCTTTCCACACAGAGCATCTTGCCAGCTAAACTGCATCCCCCTCCCCCCAACTTTTGCTCCCCCCTGGATCAGAGGTTCTGGTGGCCTTCTCTTTTTAACTCTTGGTCCTCCTCCAGGTTCTAGAACCTTCTTTCTGAGGTCCTGCCCTTATCACAATTTTTTCCTCTTATGCCTTCTGTAAAGTTTTTGGGTTCTTGGTTCTTTTGACTCCTGTTCACTGTAAACTGCCCAAACTTTCATCACTGGGTTGTGGGCTGTCTGCAGTGTTTTATTCCCTGATGCACACTGATTGCCTATGACAGTTCTTCCATTTCCTGGATAGTGAACGACAGTCACAAAGATGTTCATCTGTTCTTTCTCCCCCGTCACTCTTGACTTAACAAATGCCCTATCTCCAATGGGCACTGCTCAGTCCTGCTGCCCCAAAGGTTTCTTCCTTGGCTGTTTAGTTAAAAAATCATAAACTTACCTACCCGGGGGATGAGAGCAAATGAAGAAAAATGTATTCTGTCTTGTAATTCATAACAGCTTGGTGACAGCCTAGGTCCTGAGAATGATACTTTTAACCTTAAAAATCTTAAAGAAAATTTATGCAACACCACAAGAAATGCTCTTGTGTAAGAGCTCAAGAGCTTTCTTCCACAAACTGGAACTGCTCCTTCCTCTCTAAGCCATGGGCAATGCTCTCTGACCACTCTACTTCTTCCATATGCTCTCAGAACTACAGCACAGAGCACACTGGGCACTTTATCATCCCTTCTGGGTCTTTTGTGGGCTCTTGTCTCCAGCATCAGCTTTTAGAACCAAGGACCAGGGGATCTGAGGGAGGGAAGATGAAGGAGATCTGGGTGATGTCTTTTGCTGTTTCCTGTTACAGTTGGATTTTCGTCGTCATCCTGTGGTAAGACATGGGTCTCCCTCCCTTGGACTGAGATAATAAGATTTCTACTTCTTGCTTTCTGTAACTTCCCTTGTGCTTGCACTTCTGTGTGTGGCTGCAGGAGTTTTCTTACTTCCTGGGGCTATAAGCTGTAGTGAGAAGCAGGCATCATGCCTTGACCTAGAGGTGTGGTCTTTAACTCTTGAGAACCCCTGTATGGGGCCTGGCCAGCCTCTTTGAAGAATGGTTGCATGCTGCCTCCCCTTCCTGTTTGTTCCCCAAGTTCTTGGAAGGAGGATTGCTGCTGCTGTGTGGAACATTTCAACCCTCCAGGAATTGCCCTAAGGTTTAATCTTGTATCAGTGAGTGTTTCATAAAACTTCTTTAATAAATATTAATTCTTTTATATAATCAATTGTCAGCGAATAATTCTTACTATACCTGGCACCCAATGTGATCTTTTGATTAGACAGAAAAGGAGAAGTGATGTGGGATATCTTTCTGTATGCTGTAAATTATCATTGGATAATAAAGGAACTGTTTTGACCTATGGCAAGGCATCTTAGAAGCAGGTGGGAAACCCAAATATAGATAAAAGGGAAGGAGGGCGGAGTTAGGGAGAGAGATGCTGTAAGCTGCAGCCAAGAGAGCAGAGATACCAGGCAGATGCAGAGGAAAGAAGACAAAATGTTTCTCTGAGAAAAAGTGCTAAGCTATTTGACTAATCATGGCTTAATTTAAGAGTAAGAGCTAGCTAGCAATATGCCTGAGCCATATACTAAACAGCATATAATTAATATAAGCTTCTGTGTGTTTCAATGGGACTGTGGGTCTGTGGGTCTGGACTACGGGCCGGACATGCCAGAAATTTCTTAGTACTATAAGCCCCATCATCAGTTCTTGCTCCATATGGCCTTCTATCTCCTGCTACGTCCATGCTAACCTAACTTAGGTGCTTTTCATCAAAAGGGGGCTGCTCCCATTTAAATCCCCTCCCTGGGAGTCTTTCTTTTTCCCATGAGGCTTTGAACTTGCTTCAGTAGTTAGAATGATAGGCAATTTAAGCTTCAACACCATCTTGATGTAATTGACTTTGTGGATGTTAAACAATAAAACTTAATGAGTATTTTGACCTCTGCCTCCAGTTAGCTGGTTCTAGAGAATGACAGGACACCTCTCAAAATGTTCAGTAGTCTGGTGAGTCTATATTATTGATCAGAGAGACTCAGAGACACAGAAATTGAACTAGGACCAGTATAGTCTGCAAAAAGAAAAGTATGTAGGTAGACTTTTCTGTCCTGCTAGCCAGTTCCCAAGTAACCACAGAAAGACTTATTATTAATTATAAATACTTGGCTGATAGTTCAGGCTTATTCCTCACTTGCTCTTACATTTTAAATTAACCCATATTTCTTATCTATGGTCTACCATGAAGCAGCGTTTTTTTTTTTCCCAACGTGACAAGTTCATCTTGCTTCTCTCTGCATCTCCTCATGACTCCTGAGACCTCTCTTTTCTTCTTCATGTTCTTTTTGTCTCAAGTACCACCTAACCTCTATCTGTACAGCTATTGGCCAGTCAGCTCTTTTATTAACCAATGAGAAAAAAAACCCAAAAAAACAAAACAACAAAAAAACCTCACTGCTCCACAGCAACTGTAAGCATGGAGGAAAATGCTTCATGCTTCCAAAAGAAGCCATGAGGCCAGCAAGACCCTGACCCATGTCAGCAGATGGCTCAACATAGGGAGGAAAAAATTAAAGTCCCAGAGATTAGCCAGTAAAGTCCAGAGCCTCAACTGATCTTATCAAAACAAAACAAAACAAAAAACCCCAAACAACAACAACAACCCCCTCCCAGAAAACAAAAAACCCCTAAAAAGCAAAACAAAACAAATAAAAACTGGCTAACTTGGTCTGAAACACCCATCGGGGAAATATAGCAGAAGAGTGAAGTGATTACTAATAATATAAAACAAAAACAGCTTTGGCCGAGCTTTAAGGGAGGAGGAGAGCTGGGTGTGAGGCACACATCTTTGATCCTAGCACTTGGGAGGCAGAGGCAGGCGGATCTCTATGAGTTCCAGGACAGCCTGGGCTACACAGAGAAACCCTGTCTCAAACAACAACAACAAAATAAACAAAAAACGGGGGATGTTATCAGGTTTCCACCATATTCTAATATCCAGCTGCTTCTGCTGGGAATAGCTAGCACAATTAAAGAACTTGACCACCTGAAACTCATCTCAGTGCATCTCTTCGCTAAACATGATAGAATCTTTAATTCTTTAAAACACAGTGCTGAATTCTTGCACTTGAGAAACTCCTTTCTAGTTGATTCATCCATCCTAGCATGACGCATGGACTTATGGGACAACATCTCATTGATATCGTAGGATGAAGAAGGATGGAACTTGACCTAAACCTCCAAGATGCTCCAATTTTGGAAGGATATAGCCAGAATAGAAGTTGATGTGCTAAATCTTTTGGGCTCCACTTCCCTTTAAACCCTGAACCATAAATCAATTTCTTTATTTCTTTCCTTCTTTCCTTAATATAAGCAAAAAGGCTAGAAGCTGGAATGTTGTATCGCAGACACTACCTCTGTAGAGGGGATTAGTCACTTTGTATATATTTCCTAGTGCCTTGGCTAAGTAGTAAGTTCCTAGCATGGAGCAGCCTTAGGTAGGGTAGTGCTATGGGATCAGCTTCCTAGATGATAGCCTTATATCACATACATATGCATATATATAATTCCTCCACTAGTTGACTAAGTTTAGATTGACTAAGTTTAGAAATCTCTACCCTGTAAAAGTCTATGAAGGAATATTTATTGCTCTGTAGGTTGAAGGTCAATTTCTAATTGATTTTAATGATAAAAACCCAGAGTCAGATATTAGGGCAAATGCTGAAAGACTAGAGAGACAAAGGAGCAGCCACAGTCACCTCTCACTTCTACTACTTCTCAGACCTGAAAGGGGGCAAGCTCCCATCTCCTTCCACCTTCTATTCCTATCTCCACCCAGCCGCCTCTGCCTCCCTAGTGCTGGGGTTAAAGGTGTGAGCCTCCACTGCCTGGCCTCTATGGTTAACTTATGGCTGTCCCTACTCTCTGATCTTCAGGCAAGTTTTATTAGAGCACAAACAAAATATCACCATATGTCCCTTTTGTCTAAAATAAAAAGATTATAACTAATATAAAAAACTATATACAAGTATAGTAACTATATACAATATAGACAGGTAATAAATACATTAATAGTGTCCAGTCCGTTATCATTTGACAAATTTAAAGAAAATACTACATTATCTATCCTATCTTGGTGAGTCTAAAATATTTTCATTTTCTAACCTTCATTACCACTTTTCTATATCGCCTTTTCTTTTTATGAGATCACTGAATCTAATCTCCTTTGTTCAGCTTTTTTTCTTGGCCATTATCAGTAACTACTTGTACCCATCTCCCCTTAAATGATAATAAATATCCATGACTCATCTTTTGGGAATATGAATGTAGTTCTTTAGACGACTTCCTGCTGATTGGGGGCACCAGTAATCTTTGGGGGAATCTTGAGATAATTGAGGATTATGGTCATGTCCTGACTGGAGAATTCAATGAGGATGAATCATCTCAGCCAGCAGCCTTGAAGCTGTTCTGAATGTAGATCTCAGAGGAACCTGCAACAGAGATGCTCTGAAACTTTGTATCATCTGGGCCATCTGCTTCTTTCAGAGACTTTTCAGGGAGTCTTCCTGGATCACAGCTGATTTTTCTTAACCCAAAGTTAGGTGGCTGTTGGATCTCTACCCTGGCTCCCCTCACTGTTAGTTAATGTCTAGTGTTACTACAAGATATTTCACATGAAATTTATCTCTGCAGCTCTCCATTGAACCTTGGAGGAATCTATTTTCTAAGACATTCTATTCATTTTGTTTCTCTAGAGAATCCCAACTAATACACAGACCTTTTGTGATGTGGTTTTATTTTCAGTCTTAATTTTATTTTGAACTAATCCTTTGGACAAAATTACTATTTAAAATTCTTTTTAAATGTTGAAGTATTTCCTTTGAGTTAACATTTACCAAAGTTATATTTTATATCTATAACTTTCCATAGCCTTTTGTCCTTTTAAATTCTTATTATATCTATCTATCTATCTATCTATCTATCTATCTATCTATCTATCTATGTGTGTGTGTGTTTATATAAACGTGGCGGTCAGAGGACAACTTGCAGCAGTTACTTCTTGCTTCTACCATGTAAGTCCTGGGGACAGAGCTCACTGGGCAAGTGCCTTTACCTGATTGACCATTTTGCTGGCCCTCCATTTTTTCCTCTACTTATTCTCTTCTGAATTCTTCCTTAATCACATTTAGGAAGTGTTTTCCTTTTCTTAAAATACTACATTCCGGGGCTGGAGAGATGGCTCAGCGGTTAAGAGCACCGGCTGCTCTTCCAGAGGACCCGGGTTCGATTCCCAGCACCCACATGGCAGCTAACAACTGTCTGTAGTTCCAGTTCCAGGCAAACACCAAGGCAAATAATAAATAAATAAAGTTTTTTAAAAAAAAAAATACTACATTCCAATTAAACTCGAAGGAGATATTTTGAAACTGGTAAAACATCACCAGTCTTGTAGATATTTTTATGTTTAAATTTTATGTATATTAGTGTTTAAAATAAGCTGAAAAGGAGACACACAGATGGGAAATAAGATAACATAAACTGCCTCATCTCTCAGGAGACTGAGCCATAGAGACCCCGCAAGTCAGGCCAGTCTCTGTTCTTTGCAAATGAAGGAGTATGGAGTAAAGGATAAGACAAAGAGAAACTTTGTAAGGTAAAAACAGTGGTAGCCTGGGTCCTCTCACTAATGGATTATTAGAGAGGGAGGAAGGATGGTACAGGAAAAAGAGCCCAGTGGAGACGCAGGATATCCGAACCTATTGGTCTGCTGCCGGGATTTTGCATAGCTGCTGTGTTTCTTTCTCAAGCCCCTCACTGTTGCTCTTCACTAGTTCAGTTCTTCTTTTAGAAGTATCTGGTGCCACATCTGGGTAAGGGTCCCTTGGAGATAATTGGCTAAAAGTTCAGCTAAACTCTGTAAATAAGATAGCCAAGATGTTTAGACTATACCAGGCTCTGAAATCTCTTTTCTAAAACTAAATGTAAGCTTACCTTACTCAAAACCAAGGGCATTCAATAAGATAAACTAAGCATGGCTAGCGGATTCATGGGAAAGAGAAAGTTCTGTTACCCCAAACAGAGACACCATGAATACACACTTCTCCTTATATCTTGTCCAGAATTGTGTCAACGGTTTTAGCCTCAAGAGACATTGGGAAAACAGAACATGAGTAAAGGCATATGAGTTGGCTGGGGCTGGCTGAGGTGGCTTCTGGTTAGCATCATTGCTGATGTCAGGTCAGGCAGGCAATCCTACAATACTCTTTAGGACTTGTGCATTTTTTGGGGGTGATGTTTCTGGGTTCTCTCTGGGGTTGTTGAGGGATGTTTTAGGGTTGCTGTCACTAGGGGTTCCTACAGGATTCCTAGTGGTGAATCATTTGTGGGAGATTTCTTGGAAGAGGCTGGTCAGCTGGTATCTCTGTCGATGATGGCAGCAACATGTAGTGGCACAAAGAGTCTAATGGGGGAAGCAGATCTGGGAATGGGAAATGACTGATCCATTGATGCAACATCCCCTCCCTGTTGTTACTGTGTTATGACAAACTGTTCTCTCACCATTTTACCCAGAAGCCCCCTCTCTCTGCTCTTATTTAATACAGTGTTTGATGTCTTAACCAGCACTAGTAAGAGAGATTAATAATTAC
Organism: Sigmodon hispidus; assembly: GCA_004025045.1. Taxonomy (NCBI): domain Eukaryota; kingdom Metazoa; phylum Chordata; class Mammalia; order Rodentia; family Cricetidae; genus Sigmodon; species Sigmodon hispidus. The sequence continues at coordinate 44,696 of PVIH01014292.1, read as the reverse complement.
TAGAGAGAGGGACTAATGGCTGGAGAGAGAAGCCAGTGGCTGGTGAGAGGGACCAATGGCTGGTAAGCACCTAAGATACTCAGCATCTTTAGCTCTTATGAAAATGAACATGAAAGCAGGTGGGTAATTCTACTTACTGGAGAGTCTACAGTGAAAAGTTAGGGAGTAACAAGTGTTGTGGAGGATAAATAGACATAGAAGGCCTCATACATTGCTGTGCAGCCACTCTGGACAATAGACTTGTAGCTCCTTAAGTGGCGAAACCATAGAAACAGCATTAACAGGATTCCATAATTCTACTCTGAGTATGTGCAGGGAAAATGAAAATACATATTTAGGCAAAGATTTGTACCTGGGAGTATTGAGGGAGGGGGGCAACAGAGGGGTCGTGATGAGGGCTTTCTTTTTTTCCCCCTTTGTATTGCTGAAACACTGACCAAAAGCAACTTAGGGGAAGAGACAATTTACTTAGCTTGTACTTTGGATCACAGTCCATCACCAAGGGAAATCTGCAGGAACGGAGGCAGGAGGAACTGCAAGCAAAACCATAGAGGGACACCGCTTGATGGCTCCCTCACAGAGTCATGCTCAGCTAGCTTTCTCATACAGTTCAGGAACACCCACCTGGGCAATGGTGCTTCCTGCTGAAGGCCAGGATCTCCTCCATCTATGAATAATCAAGACGCCCCCCCCCAATCAATATCTATAAGCCAATCTTAACTGGGCATTCCTCAGCAAATCACCCTTCCCAGGCCACTCTAGGCTCTGCCAAGTTGACAGTCAAAGCAAATAAGAAATAGAGTTCCCTTTTGCTTAAAGAAATATTCTAAAATTGATTGTGTTGATGTATAAGTCTACTAAAATTAATTGGTTTATAAATATTAAATAGGGCCTTGCATAGTTTACAAATTACATATATGTATACACACACACACATATATATATATATATATAAAATGTTTCTACTTATTAATAATATGTGACATTTTAGGACACTTAGGCTATATAGCTGCTACACATTAACACTGGTCTTGGTTTTATTTGTTTGAGACAATGTTTCTCTGTATATCCCAGGCTGGTCTTGAATTCAGAGAGCTGTCTGCCTCTGTCTCCTGAGTGCTGGGATTAAAGGCATGTGCCACGACTACTTGGCAAGACTATTCTTGTATTCTTGTTTTTTTTTTTTTTTTTTTTTTTTAGAAGAGTTATTTCCTGGGCTGGGTATGGTAGTGGATCCATGAGTTCCAAGCTATTCTGGTTTACAGAATAAGTCTCAGGACAGCCAGAGAAGCTTTCTTTCAGATTTTTTTTTTTTTTTAACAGTTTAAAATGGTACAGTTGGATTGAGCGAGTATTTGGGAAAGTACAATGTGGCTTATATAAATGCATCTCATGATTGGAGGATTCCTGGGGACAGGCCTGAGGAGTTGGCTGGGTGGCTGTGGTTTGTTTCTAATATTCCAGCTTTTCCGCAATATCTGGCTCTGGGTTTACATTATATACTCGCTAGAGTTTGTGCAATATTTGGCGCTCAACTTTTGGGGGCATGAATTCACAAAAAAGCCACTTGCTGGCCAGAGCTACCCGTGGCAGGAGTCACTACCTGCTGGCTAGGTTTTCTGCTCAGAGTTAGCCTCCTCCAGCCTTAGGCAGAGCCATCCACACGTGTTTCTTTTCCGATTTCATCTGGGTAGTTCTTTTGACAGCGGCCTCCCTCTCCTAGTATGTTGTGTTTTTTCTCTTTTTGGACCCCCTCCTTGGGCTGCTACCACACTAAGTCATCTGACTCATCATTGACAAGTTTGGTGAGTAAATTGGGATTTCTTAAAAGGGGGAATTTGTTTAAGGCAAAGAGAGAATTTTTTTCCCACATTAAAAATGGGAAAGAGTAGCATGATGGAGGGTGGTTAGTCTTTGTTTGATATTACTTTAGATGATTTGAAATTGGAACCAGTAAAGGGGAAGATAAACAGGGTAGATGGGATTATCATCATAATGTCTATTATAAATATTATTTGTTTTATTATTTCTGTTTCATTATTTAAAAAGTCAGCTAATGTGAGTGCCAAGATGAAAGTCTTAGAAAAACCTGTTAAAAAGAGAACTCAGAGATATTCAGATGCAGACATAGGAATTTAAAGTACAAATCTCAGCATTGCTTTCTAAGATTACAGAGAAACAGCCTAAAGTTTTCAAACAGCCAACATTAGTATATCCAGTAACTTTAAAGGAATCACCAAATAATAAAAATTGCTCAGAAGCTAGCTGGACTCTGGTACAAATGTTAGATTGAAGAAGATTCAAGGAAGCAATTGTCACTTATGGTATGCACTCACCATTTGTAAAACAAATGTTAAATTCCTGGCCAACATGCAACCAAATTATCCCTAAACACTGGGCAAATGTGATTACTGCTGTTTTGAAGGCCAGGCTGCTTTTACAGTGGAAGACATGTAGAAGGATGAGGCTAAAACAATAGAACAAAGAAGCAGAGACAGAGGCATAGAAGTCTCCCAAGACCAGCTTCTTGGGGAGGGAGATTATGCTAATGTAGAAAGATAACTGTTATACAATAATCACACCTGCCTTATGCCTAATGGCAGCCTTGAATGCATGGGATAGAATTGAAGAAATAGAAAAAAAATTGAATCCTTTACAAAAGTGATTCAAAGGCCAAAAGTAACCTTTACAGATTTTTTGCAAAAATCGACTATAGTGGTAAACAGAATGGTACCAGATTCAGAAGCTAGGCAAATAATAATTGAATCTCTGACTCTTGGAAATGCGAACTCATAATGTAAAAGAATAATTAGGCCATTAAAGGCAAGGTCAGCATCCCTGGAGAATTAGATTTGTAATACAATTAATTTAGAATCTTATAATTGTGATGATAATTGGGTAGGAGAGGTTATTTCTAGAGGTGTGGGAAAAATCACAATATCAAATGTTACAATTGTGAAAGGCAAGGTCACATAAAAAGAGACTGTAAATAAGGTGTTCCCAAAAACAATGTCTTTTCTAAAAATAATCTCAACAGAACAGCACTTCCTTCTGGAGTATGCAGAAGGTATAGAGAAGGCAGGCATTGGACCAATGAGTTCAGACCAACAAGGGACAAGCAAGGTAACTTTTTGCCTTCTGAAAACACCCTGAGGGGGCTTTTTCAAGCCCCTGTATCACAGTCAGTTCAGTCTTATCCTGCCATTGTAGAGGGACCTCCTTCCCAGAGCAATTAAAGAAACTAAAGCCTATTCTAAAAAAGTTATACTTCTCTGGACAATAGAACAGCTATAGAAAAGAAAACAAAAAAATTCAGGAAAAATCATAAAGTGAATATTTTGCCAAACTTTTATAAAAGAACAAAGACCAAGATTAAAAATATGAATAAACGATATTGTCATTGAAGGTTTGGTAGACACAGGAGTGGATGTAACAATAATTTCACCAGAATCTTGACATCCAAAATGGCCCCTTCAGAAGGTAAATGTTCAGCTTTGGGGAATTGAGACATTATTCCAGGTAAAACGGAGTACAAGATGGCTTGAATGTATAGGGCCAGAAGGACAGAGAGGAAAATTAAAGCCGTATGTGGCTAACATTGCTATGAATTGATGGGGACAAGACATTGCAACAAAACAATATTCAGATTAACATTCCTCCAATAACAGAAATTAACCATAAACTAACATATATTTCTGGGTAAAATATTAGAAGTTATTACAAGAAACAGTAACCAACCATTCAAGTTGTACAAAAACAAGACACAACAGCTGCTGATCTTTCAAAGTCACCCATGGTGCTGCCTTTAAAATGGTTAACAAATAAGCCTATATGGTTTCATCAATGGCCCTTAACAAGAGAGAAATTTCAGGCCTTAGAACAGCTGGTATAGGAGCAGTTAAATGCTCAGCATATTGAAGAATCATCCAGCCCTTGGAATTCTCCTGTATTTGTTATCAAAAAGAAATCTGGAAATTGGAGAATAGTAACAGATCTAAGAGCAATAAACAAAGTGATTCAACTAATTGGCTTTTCACAATCTGGAATTCCTTTGCCTTCTCTGTTACCTAAAGAATGGCCTTTATAGTTACTGACTTTAAAAACTGTTTTTAAAATAATACTTCTAGAAAACCAGGACAAAGAAAAATTTGCCTTTACAGTGCCCACTTATAGTATTTCTCAGCCTGAAAAGAAATATTAATGGAGGGTTCTCCCACAGGGACTGTTAAATAGCCCCACTCTATGCCAATATTTTGTACAACAGCCATTAAATTGACATGTAAGAAGTTCCCACAATATATCATTTACCACTACATGGATGATATTTTCTTGTTGGCTGACTCAAATATAGATACATTAAAAAGAATGTTTGAAGAAATGAAAAAAATTGCCTGCTTGTGAATTACAAATTGCTCCTGAAAAAATATAAAGAAGAGATTCCATTAATTATTTAGGATATAAAATCAGTAGAAAACATTAGACCCCCCAAAAGGTGCAAATTAGGAGAGCTAGACTGAAAACTATCCATGATTTCCAAAGATTGCTAGGAAATATTTCCAATTTATGGACCACTATTGGGATAAAATATCATGACCTGAATAATTTGTTCAAAACCTTAGACGGTGACAAGAACTTAAATAGTCTAAGAGAACTGTCAGATGAAGCTAAAAGAAAATTGACTTTGGTAGAAAAGAAATTACAGCATGTACATATAGATCATGTGGATCCAGACCTTAAATGCATTCTGATTATTTTACCCTCTAACTATTCTCCTACAGGAATTTTTTTAAACCTGGTCCTCTGGAAGAGCAGTCAGTGCTCTTAACTGCTGAGCCATCTCTCCAGCCCTACTCCTACAGGAATTTTAATGCAAAGGAAAAACATTATATTGGAATGGATATTTCTACCACATAAACTGAATAAGAAATTAAAGACACATGTGGAAAAGATATCTTATTTAATTTTTAAAGGAAAATTAAGACTTCATCAATTGACAGGAATGGACCCAGCAGAAATTGTACCTTTAACTAATGAAAAAATTGATCAATTATAGGCAGAAAGAACCTTGCCAAAGAGCTTGCAGTAATTTTTTGGAGAGATTAACAACAAATATTCCCAAATCAATAAAGAGAACTAACTAGATTCTTCCTCATGTTGTATAGGATACACCAATTTCTGGAGCCTGCACATTTTATACTGATGCAAACAAATCAGGAAAGGCAGGTTACAATCAGAAAAAGTAAGTAAAGTGGCTCAAAGCTTTTATAATTCTGTCCAAAAGTCAGAATTACATGCTACTGTGATGGTATTAATGGATTTTATAGAACCTCTTAGAATAATAACTGGCTCTTTGTATGCAGAAAGAGTTGCTTTACATATTGAAACTGCAGACTTTATTCCTGATGAGTCAGAACTAACTTCAGTATTTATTCTGTTACAAGAAATAATCGGGAATAGGAATCATCCGTTCTGTATAACATACAACTGATCCCATACAGGTCTGCCAGGCCCTCTAGCACAAAGTAAGGATGAAATTAATAAATTATTAATAGGAAGTATGCTAGAGGCCTCAGAGTTTCATAAAAAATTATATCAATCACAAAGGTTTAAAAAAAGATTTCTCCATCACTTGGCAACATGTCAAAGAAATTGTAAAAAGATGTCTTATTTGTTTCTTCTATAACCAAACTCCATTACCAGCAGGAAGTAATCCTAAAGGTATACAAAGAAATGAAATTTGGCAGATGGATACATTTTATTTTACAGAATTTGGAAAATTAAAATATATATATCATACAATAAATGTGTTTTAAGGATTTCAGTGGGCAACAGCTTTGTGTTCAGAAAAGGCTGATTCTGTAATCACACATTTGCTAGGAGTTATGACCATCATGCAAATACCTGTACAAATTAAGACTGCCAGCAGAAGGTATTTTTCCTGGTCTGTTTTTCGTCCCTTCTGTAATATACCTTGAAGGCCAGCGCTAAGACTTCTGCCTGTGGAGTCAATGTTTCTCTCTCAAGAGATCTAAGCTTGGCTCTGATGTCAGACAAGCTTTGGGTAAAAAAATGGATCATGAGAAGTTGCCTTGCCTCAGTCCTCTGAGGATCAAAGTAAATATTCTGTAAGAGAGTATTTGTGAGGCATTCCAAAAACTGGGATGGATTTTTCTGTTTATCTTGTACTGTCTGCTGCAGTTTTTCTAAACTGACTGGCTTTAGAGCAGCCCTATGGAGACCTGCCTGTAAAAAGGTTACAAAATGGTCACTGGCTAAGGCTTCCCTTGGCGTAATTCCAGTGGGGGTCTATGTCTGGAACAGCCTTGGCCCCAGGGTGTGTGTGCTGCATTAGTCAGATGAACCTCATCTGCATAAATTCTTGCCTGTTCCCAAACTGGCCTTTGCTTTTTAGGGAGGAGGTTATTTGTTAGGATTGTATATATATCATAAAAAGTGAGATTGTAGAACTGAGTAATATATTGGAAGATGGCAGAGTTAGAACTATAAGAGCCCACCTGAGAGAGTTCTGTTAGAGGAAGGTATGAACTTTTGCTATTCTCATCTACCCCAGTCACTTCCCACTGGGTCAAAGCGACAGTCAGAGTCCTTAGAAGTGTGAGTGTGACTGACCCCAGGGTAAATGTAGGCACCAGGTTTGGACTTCCCAGAGAGAAAGAGGTTGGAGGAGCTGAAGGTGAGTGTTGAGGTCTGAAAGGTAGGGGGTCATTAGCAGGATCTAGAGAAGGGGTGTGAGGTTCTTCAGGATCTGGTTGTGTGGCTAGAAGCAAGTGGGTGGGGAAACAGGAAGCCAGAAGAGAAGGTTTAGAGCTGAGATATGAAAAGGCATGTATATAGGGAAACTTTCCGTTTGCCCATATGCTGGCAAAAGAGAGCTTCTGTAAAATATCGGGGTCCAGCAAGCTGTTAGAGACTTACCAATTGAGGCTGGTGGTGTGTGAATACACCACAGCTGGGCAGATGGAAGGTGGGCTTGTAGGGGCCCCAGCATAGGGTCCTCTGGTGCCTGTGCATAGTTAGGCCCAGGAGAGAGCCTGACTGAGTCTTGACACCAAATGTTAATGCATGTGGGAACAAACCACACTACCAATGACCCATGCCAGAGTTGCCAGGCAGGTACAGGGAGAAGAGAACTAAAGAGAGGAGAGGGGAGGGGAGGGGAGGGGAGGGGAGGGGAGGAGAGGAGAGGAGAGTGACCCCCTTATAACATTTCCCTTATGGGAGAGTAGGTGGACACAGGTATACATAGCCATGCCTAAAATATGAATATGGATAAAAGGGGAGTGCCCAGGTAGTGTGAGATGTGTGTGTGTGTGTGTGTGTGTGTGTGTGTGCATGTATGTGGGTGTGTTTTCGTGGCTCCACCTGGTCATGCATATGGATGAGAGAGGCGTGCCCACCGCATGAGGTGCCATGTCAGGTTAGTCAGGTTAGCATGCTTGCCGGGTAGCTACCATATGCCAGGATTCTTTACAGGGGGAGGGCATTGTTTCCTTAGCCATGTTACCTCATGGCACATAAAGGGTGGGGTCAGTTCTCATGTTCTCATACACTCAGAGTTGGCTTACCTTTGTCCAGACCACAAGGTCTGCTCTAGTGTACTGATCAGGTGAGACTCACAAACGTGATTAGGGGTGGGGTCATCTTTTCTGGAGTGCAGGGACCAGTTCTTCCCTGAGGGGTGGAGCTAGCTCTCCTGCTACAGTATTCATTGAGGGACAGGGCCAGCTATCCCAGAGTCAGTGAAAGTTCCAATGACCCCCTGTGCTAACACGAGTCATGGACATCATCACAGACCCTAGCTGCAGTAGGACCACAGCCCCAAACATGGTCCTTGGCATCAGCCCTGGCCGGGTTGACACCATGGCTTTGGGTGACAATGCAGGCCTCTCAGATCAGCATGGCTCTGGTGGTGGCATGGCCCTTGGACATCCTCATGACCAAAGGCTGTGGCCTGTGATTAGCTTTTATTTGTATCCCACAGTTCTTTACTCCAAACAAGTGTGTCCTTAGATATGGAAAGTAGCTCCCACTAGAGAGACCAGCCAGAACGTTAGCAACAGACTAAGTGTGTAAAACTGTGTAGTCAGGGCTTGGCCGTGGCAACTTCTACTCTGCTGACTGGGGCTGGGGCAGCTGTGCCCATCGTGAGTCCCTTATCATGGGTGTTCTTATTAAGGTTGTGAAAGCTGGTTTTAAATTCTAACCATAGCTCAGGCCCACTTGAGTAGGGAGCCTCAACTGAGTAACTACACACATCTGGCTGGCCTATGGGCACATCTGTGGGGAATAGCCTCAATGCCTTAGTTAGTGTGGGAGGAGCCACCCCATGGTAGGCAGCATCTTCAGGTAGCAGCACAGATATTCAGGCCACCATGTTATTTACGTGTTACTGTTACTGGTTCCTTTGCTGATACTAGGATCTGATTTCCCTGGCTTCCACCATAGACCGAGGACCCATGGCTTTCCAGGATACTCCAGGCCTTTGGTGCCAGGTTTGGGACTGCTGAGGCAGCTGTATAGGATGAGCAACAACTGTGTTCTCAGCTTTGCAAGTGTGAGGCTTATTGTATATTATGTAATCTGATTTTGTAGGTCAGCTTAGCAGTCCAGTTCCTCCAGAGAACCTGAGCAACACAGGTATTTTAGCAATGGTTTTGATTGACTCTCATCATCTGTGATGTGGTGATGGTATGTGTGGTGTGTGAACACAGCTTTCCCTTTGCTGCTTAGGTTGATCCCAAAGTTACTAATGGATGACCTTTTTCCACACCATGGCACAGGTCAAGAGATTGAAAGCTGGGGAGTTAATTTCCCACAGCAGTCTAGATTCACCGAAGGATCTGCTCTCCATCCTGAAGGTATCATTTCCACTGTAGCAAAGAGATCTCAGGGCTTTAACTTAGGAATGATGCTTCTAAGCCATATTGGGGAGCTGGAAAGGTCAGGGTCTGTATCTATAGAACAGCTTAGGATGGGGTCTGCAATGGTGCCAGAGAACCTTGGGTGTGGCCACTCTTGCTTGCAAAGACTTTGATGTCAAAGATGCTGACATACCTCAAGGATGGTAGTAATAGCAAATTGCAGTCCTCTGAAGGACAGGAAAGGCTGACCAAGCAGCAGTTGAGACAGTGCTGAGCAGGTGCATTAGCCCCATAGAGAAATAGCAAAATGTGTCCCACATGTAGACATAGGCAGCATGGCAGAGTACATAGGAGAGAGAGAGAAGTTTAGGAGGATCTGTATGATAGATGCCTTTATTAGGCTTCCAGAAACACTGATTTGAATTTGCATGCCTCTTTCTGGCCCTTGTTCTGGTTTGAATAAGAATGACCCCCACACATTTGAGTGCTTAGTCACCAGAGAATGGCACTATTTGAAAGGATTAGAAGGATTAGGAAGTGTGGCCTTGTTGGAGGAGGTGTGTCACTGGGGGTGAGCTTTATGGTTTCAAAAGCCCATGCTAGGTCCAGTTCTTTTTCTCTGCCTGTGAAACAGGAAGTAGTTTTCTGTTACTCCTTCAGTGTCTGCCTGCATGCCACTGTCCTTCCTGCCAGGATGATAATGCACTAAACCTCTGAAATTGCAAGCAAGCTCCAATTAAATGCTTCTTTTACAAGAGTTGCCCTGGTCATTGTATCTCTTCACAGCTATGAAACAGTAACTAAGAGGGATGAGGTTCTTTGTTTTCTGTTGTATCTTCTGGTTTCTTCATAGCCTCCATCCCCAGTGATAGCCAGATCAGGGGCTAACCATCCAGAAACTCAGGCCAGGACCCACTCTCTGGTTACCTAGAGACTACCCACAGGAGAAATATCCTCAACAGAATCTACCCAACTTATAAAGTCAGTTCATTGAGTACCAGACTGAGATGTTATTTTCCCCTTTAGCTTCAGGGTCTGTTAGAAGCAAACTGCTCCTCAGAACCTGAGTCCCACCCCCAGGTTGTCTTTGATGAGGTTGCTAGGTACACAGACAACTAGATAATTAGATAGCTAGGCAGCCCAAAAGCCAGACAACAGGCCATGGAAGAGCTTGGCATGCAGACAGGGTGCATAGCACTGTCTGAGGGGATGTTTGCTGGCTCATAGCTTCTGTCTTCACCTGCCCTTGGCTTGGGCTAATCAACCAACCAGACATAAGCAAAACTGCTCCTGGGACTTAAATATGAAGAGGGGGATTCCCTGGAGGGCTTGGTGAGAGGAAGTCACATCTAACATTGCCACATCACTTTAAATCCAGGACAGGAGTCAATCCAGAAGAAAGCAGGAAAGACACAGAGAAACATTGCTGGAACCCTGAGCAAGTCATTTTTGAATCCATACCATGTTCAGTGTCGGAAACCAGGGGGTCCTATTTTCACAGAAGTCAGTTTACTGTGTGTCCGTTCCGTCCTGTGGGGAGTGCTCTGTCTGGCAGGGAAGCTGCTGAGACTTTGCTCTACTGGCCACTCTGAGGGTCTGAGACCTACATGGGAACATCATCCTGGAAAACTGCTTATTCGGGATGCTGGGCTAAAGCTGGAGTTGTTTTTGTGAGCTGAGTCCCTAAAGGTGTTCTTTAGGCTGTCAGGACCTAGACCTCTCCCAGACAGCCTTTGTACCCTGCTCTGTCAACAAACTGAGCTGAATTTTGTACCATTCCCTGCATTTGCTAGTGGGATGTGGGCAGAAACATAGCTCCCTATAAGCTGGCTCTCTGTCTAAGAACCTCTTACTCCAGAAGCAGAGCAGGCTTCCCTATACCCTTTCTTCACTTAGCAGACTTGCAGCCTGGAACACATCACCCAAACCCTCAACTTGGCTTTTCTCCTGGCCTTTTCCCTACGCCTGCTCCAAATGAGAAGGATCTGAGCCCTTGATTTTACCAGGAAATCCTGTCTCTACTCCTAACTCAACTTGCAATCACCGGCAGCTGCCTGTGTGGCTGCAGACCAGCAGTCCCAGCAGTTGTCCAGGGGCTAAGGAGAAATGCTCTCTCCTGGTCTGCCTGGCCTGCAGCTATGGGAGTGGGTGTGCTTCAAGTGGGGCCTCCAGGGATTCAGATGCAGAATCAAGGCTTGAACAAAGAATGATCTAGCCCAGAGAATGACCTGGTGCCAGCCTGTGTTCCTGGCTGTCATCTCACCATCCTCAGCTTTGATTCTAGCAGTTCCTTGCCCAGAAATTCCCACTTGACTCATGGGTCCCAGCCAATGACTTGTACACAGGGCTGCTTCCCCGCTCTCCCAGTGGGACACTGGTGTGAATGACTCTGCCCTTTCACAAGTTAGACTCATCCTGAACTTCAGCCGCTGCAGCTTTCTGCTGCTCTCAGATGCCTAGAGCTGCTGTGGGTACCGACAGGTATGAATTATCACACAACACCCTGGTGTAAAAAGTAAACAGTCACTTGGCTTAGCTTTGCAAAATTAAAATAACCTTGGCTGCAAGGTGTTGTCTGCCAGGCTGGCAGCTGTCTAGGCTGATTACACTCTGAGATTCTCAGACTGCCTAGAGAGTCAGTCAGGAGAGGCTCCTGCAGTCACCCAGGCTGACGTGTCATATGCCCTGGTAGCCAACAGCTGAGCCTGGCTCATTGTCTTCTTGGTTTCAAAGAACCAGGGCTCAACATCTGTCCACATATCACAAGGGCACACTTCACAGGGAGTGTCTGTGTTTTGTTTATTCTGATCTCAGGCCACAGCAATTTGACCCAAGACACTTTAGAACCAATGAGTTCAGATGCTTTACTTGTAGAAGCATGGGTGAGGCATCGCAGGGACAGAGGGAGGGGCTGCTTACAGGTGTGTGGGTGAGGTTTATCAAGGAAATGTGGGTGACCCCAAAATAGTTGTACCTCAAAAATGTTTCACATGACCTAGGATGACAATTTTCCCATAGCTTCCTAGAAGCACCCTCCTTTCTGGTATCCTTCCTTCTTGTGATGTTCTGGGGTGTGTTTCCAAGCTGGACTGTGGAGGCCACATGTGAAAGGAAGTGTCTATGAATGTGCCCAAGAGATTCATAGACTTATTTAAAACGTCATGAGATTTTTTTATTTATTTTTTCTTTTGTAACTTGTATTAGTTATTTTTTTCTATTGTGAGGCAACTTAAGAAAGAAGTATTTAATTGGGCTTATGGCTCCAGGAAGTTAGAGTCCAGGATGATGGAGCAAAGCTATGGTGGTAGGAACAGCTGAGCACTCATAGTTGTTTGAACCACAAGCAAGAGGTGGAGAGTGGAATAAGTCTTTTGAAGCCCTAAAGCCCCACTCCCCAGTCCTTTGCAAATAGTTCTAGTAACTGGGGACCTAATATTCAGACACATGAGCCTATGAGAGCCTCTCTAGTCCATAAGACAAAATGTGTTCAGGTCAACTTCCAAAGTCCTACAGTCTCAACCCTGTTTAAAAGTTTAAAGTATGTCTGGGACTCAAGGCTATCTTTTGGCCCCTTGTAAGATAAAGAAAACAAATTATATACTTCCAACTTAAAATAGCACAGAATATGCATTACTATTCCAACAGGGAGGACTGGTACATAGTGAGGAAATACAGGAAGTACTAAAATAAGACTAAAGCCCAGCAGGGCAGACTCCAGGTCCTGTAGCTTCCTCTCTGAGGTTGGAGGGCTCCTCTTCCAGCTTTGCTGACTGCAGCATTCCTGTCCTGGACTGGTTCCACTCCCTGTCTGTAGCTCTTGCTGGTGATGTCTCCCAGTTCTGGCATCTCCCAGTATCTCCTTAGCCACAGACAGAGATTCCACAGCCCCATTACTCCTGTTCTTCATGACTCTGAATCTAGAACACATGGCTGACTCTGCTTGGGATGGAACCTGGCCCCTTAAAGCACTTCGGCAGCAGCTTTTGTTTGGGGGTCCTCTCTAAGAGCAGAAAATTCCTTAGGTCTTTTCATTTCACAAACTGGCAGCTTAGCTGGGTGGAGCCTTACACGAAGGATACCCTTCCTGAATTCCAGTTCCGGTTTGGACCTTCCTTGATGGTACTGATCTCCTTAACTGCTGCAGCCTCTCTTCCGGCACAAACCCTGGCTGTCACCTTTAGTCTGCCAGTGCCTCTTTCTCCCCCAAACTGAACGTTTTGTATTTTTTTATTTCTTTCTGCCACAGTTGCTCCTTTTTGTTGTAGACCTGCATAAGAGTGATCACTAGTAATAACCACAAGACAGAGTCAATATGAGGTAGTCTTGACATCTCTTCCACCCCCCCCAAAAAAAGTTCATTGTTTTTAGTTTATCCTCAGGTAATTTCTTAGGACAAGGATAGAACCCAGTTGCTTGCATTATTCCCTTCTGAAGCTTTTGGGCTGGGGCTCCACAGTCTGACGCTCAACAATACTGTCTTCCAAAGCCCCTCCAAGGATGGCACATTAAGCTCTGCTTATATTGGTCAACTGCTTTTGTGGTCCAAAGTTCCAAAGTTTTCACATTCATGCAAAACAACAACAACAAATAACAAAAAAGCACCCTCCAAATAAAATAAAATTCCAAAGCAACACATAGTCAGGTCTGTCACAGCAGCACCCCACTTCCTGGTTCTAACTTCTGTCTTAGTTAATCTTTTGGTGCTGGAAACACCATGACCAAGGCAATTTATAATAGAGAGTATTTAATTGAGCTTACAGTTCTAGAAGATTAGAGTCCATGGTGGTGGAGTGAAAGCACCGTGGCAGGAGTGTCTGAGAGCTTACATCTCATAGTATAAGCTGTTCTGGTGTGTGTGTGTGTGTGTGTGTGTGTGTGTGTGTGTGTGTGTGTGCGACAAACATTGTCTGTGTGCTGGCAAACATTGTGTGTATAGGTTTGTTTTATTTGGGCACTTGGAAGGCTGATGCAGGCACACCCAGAGTTTAAGGCTATCTTTGCTCTCAAAAACCAAGACCCTTTCTCATCCCCTCCCACCAACCAATATTTAAGAAAATAAAGCGACCTAGGTTGTATTTTCACATGTAGAGAAGTGTCTACATGACTGTATGGGTGTGTTCACGTGTGTGCAGGTGTGCTGAGTGGGGAGTGTGTAGTAATATTTTTGTGTTGTGAGTTCATGGTTTGGGTTTACTTCCTAGAGACAGAACTGCATCACTGGCTAGAATGTTCCAACTACTCCCTCAGTCCCAGGCCTAACAGTGTCTACCTGATACCTTTCTGGAGCTCCATAGGAATACAGAGCTGGCTAAGCCTGGCCAGGACAGTGGGATGGCTCCAGATACCTGCTGGCATTGGTGATTCACAGCCTGTGTTTCTGCAAGAACAGCTCAACATAGCCAGATGCACGGCACATTAAATGGAGACCTAACTCAATAAAATGGTCTTTTTAAACCAGGTAAAAATATAGTGAAACTATCTTCATTTCTTTCCACAGGAGCTGCAGCTTTGGATGATTTATAATTATTTTCATTTTTGACATTCTGCAATGAACATGAAGAACAGGTACAAAAACTAAAAATGAAACCACAGAAAGTTTCACATACTCACCCTTAGGTGCCTGCTTCCTTTTACTCCCGTCAACAGAGGACAGCTTTAATTTCTCACCTTCAGGATGTAGCAACGTCCTGGCATTAGGAAAAGTGGAGAGGACAGTGTAACCAGTACCTGTACCATATGCAATATGTCTCACACCTACCTACACTGTATTTTACTGAGCCAGTGGCACAACCAAGGCCATTTCCAGGAGGTGTTTCTTTGAACTGCTTTACCTATCTAGAATGTTCAGAGATTTAGGGTCTATTGGAAACCCCATCCTCTCCATAAAGCCATCCCTGAAATTATCAAATAATATAATGTTTTGCTATTTAACTTTGTCTTCACAGTTCCAGGGCAGAACAGCTGCAAACCAAGCCTCGGTCTTGCCCTCCAGGAGCGTACAGGGTGGGTGAGGCTTCAAGAGCGCCTGGGTTTAGTGTTGTAGGTGCCTCCTGGAGTGGGGGTCAGATGACATATGTCACAAAGGCAGTGTTATCTGAACTGAGAAGAAAGGCTACTGGGAGGTACAGAGGTGATCCAGTGTGTGGAGGTGTCTGGGGATCTGATGTTCATTTGGCCTTTGTGGTGGTCTAAATAGGAATGGCTCTCATAGACTTATGTGTTTGAATGCTTGGCCCATAGGAAGCAGCATTTTTAGGAGATGTGGCCTTGTTGGAGAAAGGGTGTCAAAGTGAGGGGCAGGCTTTGAGGTCTCTGATGTTTAAGCTAGGCCTAGTAACACTTTAACTTCTGTTGCCTGTCAATCAAGATGTAGACTCTCACTCAGCTCGTTTTCTAGCACCATGTTTGCCTGCATGCCTCCAATGCCATGTTTCCCACCATGATGGTAATGGACTAAACCTCTGCAACTCTAAGCCAGTCCCAGTTAAATGCTTTCTGGTATAAGACTTGTTAAGGTCATGGTATCTCTTCACATCAATAAAAACCCTTCCCTCCCCTCCCCTTCCCCTTTCCCTTCTTGCAATGTGCATATATTTGTAGTATGCATCCTTGTGTGTGTGCATTTCCATGGACGCACATATGCGTGTATTTGGAGGACAGAGCTTGATGTTGGGGGTCTTTCTTGATCTTATGAAGAATCAGAGTCAGGTAGTTGAATGCAGAATTTGCCAATTCAGCTAATCCAGTTAGCCAGCTTGCTCTGGGGAATCTTCTGAGTGCTGGGATTCCAAGCAGGGCCCCAGCCATGTGTATCATTTACATGGTGCTGAGGGTTCAAATCCCAGTGTTACACTTATATGGCAAGTGCTTTATATACTGAGCCATTTCCCCAGCCCAGGATCTGATTTTTCTGTTAGAAAAACTTCTCTCCCCACATACTCAAGAACATTGTTTAAGTGAAGCATTGAATGGAAAATGGGCTGCAGAAGGACCCAGGTGAAGGCATGGGGGCTGTGTATTGCATGGGGGCTGTGTATTGCATGGGGCTGTGTATTGCAGCCATCCAGGGATAATTGCAACCTGAACCATGTAGATGGACAGAAGGCTTTTAAGGAGGTGCAATTGACTGGGTTTGGCTACTGAGCAGGCATGACTTGAACAACATGATTGGAATTGGTACCTTCACTGTGACAGGAAATTAAACAAACACACAGAGTATATTTTACAAGTGGATGGAGAAACAAGTTTCTTTTTACTCATGTTTTGTTTGGATTCCAAGTCCAATATCTAATAGTTGGGAGTGTGTATGAAAGGCTGGGGATGGCACTTAGACTGAAGATAGTGGATCCCTGGGTGATTAGCCTATGAGAGACCATGTGGCTAGAGAGAAGCATTAAGCCCCAATCTCCAAGGAACTGCAACACGGATGAGCTATGAGAATGCCTCAGATAACTGTGGAACAGTGAGAGGAAAGCCAGGAACTCCAGCCAAAGAAAACAGGTACGCTTCTAAGAAAGGAGGAAATGGTTACTGAGTCAGGTCATTCCCAGGAGGGAAAATCAGAAGCGGATATACAAAGGTCCACTGAGGGCAGGACCATTAAGAACAGTTTCAGGACTCTCTGCTCCCATTCGAGGGGACCATGCAGATCATCTTCTCCTACAATCTTCTTCACCCATCCTATCCCCCTCTTTATTTCTCAGCCATCAACTCCCATCGCACTTCCTGGAAGCCTGCAGGCCACACTGGCCAGGGAATCAGATAGAATCAATCTTCTCTCTCCCTCTCTTCCTCCAATTCCAGTCTCCCTGTCTTATTCCCACCTCTACAGCAGACTACCTGCTGGGGCTGCGTCTTCCTCTCTGTCCCCATTCCCAGGCCTCAGCTCAGATCCTAGAAGCACACTCTGTTTTCCTCTCTCCTTGGGAACCTCTCAGCACCTCCACCCCATTCTAATCCTTCTTCATTTTTTAGAGTTAGCTCCCAATACCTAGAATCACATTCTACCCAGGACTCCCAGTGGCCACACCGAGCAGGATCTCAGGAGCATTCCCTACTAGGCAACACAAAACCACCATACTCTTTTAAGAACCAGATAAGTCAGAAACTAAGAAATGGAGCACCACTCAAAAAAGATAACACCAGATATCAGCACCTAGAGTTATAGTCACCCCTAAACCAGATGCCTAGATGCCAGCAAAAAACACAATAGTGGGGCTGAAAAGATGGTTCAGAGGTTAAGGGTGCTGTCTGCTGTTCCAGAGGTCCTGAGTTCAATTCCCAGCAACCACATGGTAGCTCACAAACATCTGTAATGAGATCTGTTGCCTTCTTTTGGCATGTGTGTACACAAAATAAAATAAATTTTAAGAAAAAGGGCTAGAGAGATGGCTCAGAGGTTAAGAGCACTGACTGTTCTTCCATAGGTCTTGAGTTCAGTTCCCGGCAACCACATGGTGGCTCACAACCATCTATAATAATGAGATCTGGTGCCCTTTTCTATACACTGTATATATAATAAATAAATATTTAAAAAAACACAATAGCACACAGGGCATGTATCTCCACTAAAGCCCAGCAACCCTCTACAGTAGACCCAGAGAAATGCAATATAGCTGAAGCATAAGACAAGGTCTTCAAAATAGGTATTATGGATATGTTCAAGGTCTTTAAAGAGGAGACAACTCATTAATGAAATCTATGAATGTAGAAGCAGTGGAATGAAATTATAAGATCAGTTTAAGACATAAAAATAGGAATAAAATTACTAAGAAAAATCCAAACTGAAGGAAAACTGGAAATGAAAAATTAGGAAGTCAAACAAAAATCTCAGTGGTAAGCCTCACCAACAGAGTACAAGGCATAGAAGATAGATATACAGGCCTCGGAGACAAGGTAAGCCTGTAAGTGAGTATCATAGCTCTGGGGAAAAGTATCCTGACTATTCAGGAAGTCAGGCTATACCTGGAGCTGCAATTTGACAGCTTAGCTCTAGGGGAGGTATCCTGATTCTTGGGAAAGTAAGGCCATACCTGGATCTGAGGTGCAGTGTGGGATGGTCTCCCTTGAGAATATAGCAATTCTCCTCTCCCAAAGAGCTGCTCCAGCTGACCTATGCTCCATGCCCCCCTAAGCGGTCTCCCAAGCTACTTCTTTCTGCTTCTTCTCTCCAGCCCAGGTTGTTATTTGTTTCACTCTGCTAAAGGGGGAACTCCTGCTTGAGGAGTTTATGCAGTGATCTGTGGCTTATTTCCTATCTCTCTAATATTCCAGTCTTTCTCTAATATCTGGCTCCAGGTTTTTACTATAATAATAAACAGAATTTGTACAATAGGTATTATTTAAACTTGACTTTGTCATGGAATATCTTGTTTTCCCCATCTATGGTGATTCAAAGTTTTGCTGGCTATAGTAGTATAGGCTGACATCTGTGGTCTCTTAGAGTCTGCAAGACATTAGTCCGTGTCTTCTGGCTTTTATCAAGTCTCCATTGAGAAGTCAGGTGCTATTCTAACGGGTCTGCCTTTATACGTTACTAGGCCTTTTCCCCTTGCAACTTTTAATATTCTTTCTTTGTTCTGTATGTTTAACATTTTGATTATTATGTGGCAAGGAGACTTTCTTTTATGGTTCAAACTATTTGGTGTTCTGTAAGCTTCTTGAACCCTTGCCGGCATATCCTTTTTTAGAAAAAAATTTCTTCTATAATTTTGTTAAAAATATTTTCTGGGTTTTCAAGTTGGGCTTCTTCTCTTTCTTCTATTCCTATTATTCTTAGGTTTGATCTTTTCAGAGTGTCCCAGATTTCTTGAATGTTTTGTGTCAGAACATTTTTAGATTTAACGTTTTCTTTGACTAATGTTTCAATTTCCTCTATTGTATCTACTATACGTGAGATTCTCTCTTCCATCTCTTGTATTCTGTTGGTAGATGCTTGCATCTCTAGTTCCTGTTTGTTTACCTAGATTTTTTCATCCCCAGGATTTCCTTAGTTGTGTTTTCTTTATTGCTTCTATTTATATTTTCATATATTGAACAGTTTTATTTATTTCCTTTACTTGTTTGTTCTTGCTTTCTTTCTTGTATTTATTCACTTCCTCCCATTGTTTGGTTGTGTTTTTGTGCATTTCTTTAAGGGATTTATTCATCTCCTCTTTAAGAATCTCTATCAACTTTATAAAGTTGGTTTTAAGGTTGTTTTCTTATACTTTGGCTGTGTTGACATACTCAGGACTTGTTGTAGTAGGATAGCTGGGTAGTGGTGGTGACATACTGCCCTGGCTGTTGTTGATTATGTTCTTATACTAGCATGTAGGTATCTGGGTTTGGATTAATTATAGGTTTAGATGCTGATTTCTGTTTATCTTTGTTAGATAAATATTTTTCCCTTGGTTTCTGTTTTTCTTCTGGTCTTCTGGCCTGGGTAGCCTGTGGTTCTGGTGACCGAGAGTCCTCAGATCTAGTGGGTGTCTCCACTGGAGTTTTGGCAGCAAGCATGACCTCTGGAGTTTTGGGTGCAGGCGTTGTCTCTGGGGTTCCAGGCATCTGTCTGGACTCTGGGTTTTCAGATATTAGCATGGCTTCTGGTAGAGCAGTAGGCTTCTGCCAGAGTTGTGGGCCGAGATATGGAGACAAGGGGAGGGAATATTGTTAGGAGAGGTAGGTGGGCTTTGAGGAAGCACTAGATGTCTATGGGCAGGAATTACCTAGGGCTCTGGGATCTGTGAGGCCTCTGACAGAGCAGTGGGCTTCTGCTGGAATCAATAAAAATGCTTAAGAGACCACAGATTCTAGTCGAGACTGCAATGGCCAGCAAACTGTCAATTATAATTTTGCTGGCTAGTTTTATGTCAACTTGATACAAGCTAGAGTTATCCAAAAGAAGGGAACCTCAATTAAGAGAATGCTTTTATAAGATCTGGCTGTAAGGCATTTTCTTAATTAGTGATTGATGAGGAAGGGCCCAGCCCATTGTGAATTGTGAGATCTCTGAACTGGTGGTCCTGGGTTCTATAATAAGTCAGGCTGAGAAAGTCATGAAGAGCAAACCAGTATGTAGCACTCTATGGCCTCTGCATCAGCTCCTGCCTCCAAGATCCTGCCCTGTTTGAGCTCCTGTCCTGATTTCCTTCAGTGACGGACTACAATGTGGAAGTATAAGGCAAATAAACTCTTTCCTCTCCAAGTCTTTTGGTCATGGTGTTTCATCATACCAATAGTAATTCTAAGACAATGATACACACAGAGAGAAAATATTTCATGATAAAACCAAATTTAAGCAGTAGCTATCTACAAATCCAGCTCTATTGAAGGTGCTAGAAGAAAGATTTCATTCTGAAGAGGTTAAGTGAATGGAAGAAAATGCAAGGAATAAATAAACACAACCAGCAAATCAAAGGTAGAGAGGCATACCATAATAACAAAATAACAAAAATCAACAGACACCGTTCATTAATACCTCTCAACATTAGTGATCTCAATTCCCCAGTGAAAAGACAAAGAATAATAGATTGGTTTAGAAAACAGGGTTCAGGACTGGAGAGATGGCTTAGCAGTAAAGAGCACTGGCTGTTCTTCCAAAGGACCTGGGCTCAAGTCCCAGCACCCACATGACAGTTCATAGCTGTCTATAACTCCAATTCTAGAGAACTAGAACCCTTACAAAGACATACAAGCAGGAAAACACCAATGCACTAAAAGTAAATAAATTAAAAAAAGAAAAACAGAGGAAAGTTAAAAACAAACAACAGCAACAACCCCCAAAAGGTTTTATCCTTCTTCTGCATCCAAACACCACATCTTAACATCAAGGATAGGCATCATCTCAGAGTAACAGGATGAAAAAAAGACATTCCAAGCAAATGGAGCCAACCACCAAGCTGGTATAGCCATTATATATAATATTTGACAAACTATAATTCAAGCTAAAACCTTAGAAGAGATAGAAAAGGGCAATACATAGTCATCACAGGAAAACTTCACCAAGAGGGTATTGCAGTTCTAAACAGTTATGCACCAAACATAAAGACCTCCAAGTTCATAAAAGAAACACTATTATAGCTAAAAACACACATTGATTTTCACATAGTTATAGTAGGTGACTTTAGTATCCCACTATAACTAATAGGCAGACCATCCAGACAAAACTAAACAGAAAAATGTGGCATCTAAATATGTTATAAACCAAATAGACTTCACAAAAATTTACAAAACATTTTACCCAAACACAAAAAAATCTATCTTCTTTGCAGAAACTCACAAACTTTCTCCAAAATCAACTACATACAAATCTCAACAGATACAAGAAAAGTTATATAACACTCTGCATCCTCTCTGACCACCATGGCAGCTGGAGAGCAACAACAATAGAAACGAAAGAAAGCTTACAAACTCATGGAAACTGACCAACTCGTCATGGAATAAAAACTGAGTCAAGAAAGAAATGGAAGACGTTAGAACTGAATGAAAATGAAAACACAACATACCCAGACTTACGGGACACACTGAAGGTGGTTCTAAAAGGCAAGTTCATAGCACAAAATGTTAGTGTAAGTGGAGAGTTCTTATACTAGCAACTTAGAGGCACACATAAAAGATCTAGAGCAAAAAGAAAAATAATGCCCCAAAGTAAAAGATGACAAAAAAAAAATCAAACTTAGGGCTGAAATCAATCAAATAGAAGCAATAAGAATTACAGAGGATCAATTGTTGTAGGAGCTTTCCCAGCCTGTTTGGGGCCGGAGGTTTGTAACCTGGTCCGCGGCGGCTTTTGTCCCAAAGAAATGAATCAGACACTTATATTACTTTATACTGTTTGGCCCATGTCTTATGCACACTACCAGCTAGCTCTTTCATCTTAATCAACACATTTCTATAATCTACCTGCCGCGTGGCTCGGCCCATGGCTCACCTGTGTTTCTTACATGTCTGTCTTCTTTGGGGTCGGATGGAGACTGACTAACTCCACCCTCCTTCTACCTGCCTGTGCTCTGATCCTCCACCCACTTCTATGGTGCTCTACATAGGCCAAACCAGTTCTTTATTTACATCATACAGAGAACATTTCCACCACATTTCCTCTTTTCTGTCTAATTAAAAAGGAAGGTTTCAATTTCCATATAGCAAAATTACAACAGAACAGCTCAAGCAGGAATTACAGTCACAATATCCAGTCTATTTGTATTCACAAAATTAAAGAGAATATTCCATTATCTACCTTATCATTGTGAGTCTAAAGTTTCATATCTAATATACCTTTTAAACCAAAAAGAACTATACCTATAATTATTAAACCTTCAACCATATCAAAGACCAGGAAGGATATAATATTATCCAAATAAACAGGAAGTGCAAGCAACTTCCAAAGTCTAGAAAATGACAGAGATGACACCTGTCTGCCTGGACAGTCACCCAAAGTTCCTTTGTAATGTTGGGGCACCATCTTCAGCCTTCATGGCCCAAAGTCTCTGGCATACCTTTCATGATGCAGGAAATCAGACACAGACCATCAGTTGCTTCTCCTTGTGTCCTGAAGAATGCCTGGCAATGTTTTCTGCAAAGCAGGAACCTGAAGGACCATCTTGGCTTGTTCTGCCAAAGTTCAGAGGTCATTTTCCTATGGAACCTGCATGTCCAGTTTATACAGCATACTATCAAGCAGTCAATACCAGAACAGTTTCTTGTCCAGTGGCTAACTGTTGCCACAAAGTAAATTCCACATGAAGTTTCTTCAATGTCCATCATTTTCCTGAAATACATTGGTGCTGCCAGGAGCAGACCTTTCTCACTGTCCAGAAAAGTCTAAGTTCTTAAAATAATTTAAATGCCATATTCTGCATGTCTTTGAAGTGTTTGAAGACTACCTATCTAATTGAACTATATCTTTGTATACCTACAAAAACCTAATATGACCATAAGTTTGGTTATCATCGTAGACTATTAATCTGCGTTTCTCAATTACACATTACAATTTTAAATTTTTTTTCTATTTTTTTTAAATAGAAAAGATTTTTGAACAGAACATCCATAGCACAAGCACTAATAAACAGGACCACATTAAACTGACAAGCTTCTTCTGCATGACAAATGACATTATTTAGATACAGTAGCAGCCTACAGAATGGAAAAAAGATTTTACCAACTACATATTTGATGGAGGTCTAATATCTAAAACATATAAAGAACTCCCAAAACGGGACACCAAAAAAAACAATAATCCAATTAAAAGGGGGCTTTGATCTAAACAGACAATTCTTAAAAGAGAAGCTAGAAATTGCTGAGAAGAAATGTTCAGCATTCTTTTTTTTTTTTTTTAACACTTTTATTTATTTATTTGCCTTGGTGTTTGCCTGGAACTGGAACTACAGACAGTTGTTAACTGCCATGTGAGTGCTGGGAATTGAACCCGGGTCCTCTGGAAGAGGAGACCGTGCTCTTAACCGCTGAGCCATCTCTCCAGCCCCATGTTCAGCATTCTTAATCATCAGGAAAACGTAAACTAAAACTACATTGAGATTTCATTTTACACCCATCAGACTGATTAAGATCAATACAATAAATGACAGCTCATTCTGGTAAGAATGTGGAGTAAGGGGAACATTCATCTATTGCTTGTGGGAGTGCAAAATTACACAGCCACTATGGAAATCAGTGTGGTGGTTCCTCAGGAAGCTGGGGATAGGTCTACCTCATGATGCAGCTATGACACTGGACATACACCCAAAGGATTCTTTATTCTATTACAGAGACACTTGCTTAAACATGTGTGTTTCTTCTCTATTCATAATAGCCAGAGATTAGAAACAGCATAGACATTATCAGTGGATAAATGGATAAATAAATGTGGTATATTTACATAATGGAATGTTACTTATCTATCAAAAACAAAATGAAATTCATAAGTAAATGGATGAAGCTACAGAAAAATCATCCTGAGGTAATCCAGATGCATAAAGAAAAATATAGTGTGCATTTGCTTATATGTGAAAGCTAGCTGTTAAGACTTCAATCCATATAACCACAGAGGTTATGTGTAGAATATGGGGATAGAGGAGAGGGATGGCTCTCCCCAGGAAAGGGAAATAGAATTGATAGTTATGGTTGGACAAAGGTGGTGTGGGAATAGGAAGATAAAATAGAGGGGGAGAGGGGAAGGGAACGGGGGGGGGGATACAAGGAGGGGCAGCTAATATGAAGGGCCATTTGAGGGGTTGCCTGGAAACCTAATACAATAGAAACTTCCTCAAATATATACATATATAAAGATAATCTAAATGATATCACCAAATAATGAGGAGAGTAAGCCCTAACAAAATATCTAAATAATGGGAAGCTTCATTTAGTGACAGATATTCTGGGAATGGTTTACATCTAATTGAGTTGCTAGACAAAAAGACTCCATGGAAACCCTCAGACAACATAGGCTATTGCCAAGTCCATCTACTGTTTCCTAAAACTGATAGTAAGGCCCCATTACTGAAGACAATATTTACGGAACTCACTAAACGTGATATTGAGCTGGTGCCTAGCTACATCCTTTACCTCTAACGATTAGTGTTTATGGTTCAGAAAGGAATCAGAGGAGAAAGGTAACACCAACCAACCTACACACCCTTTGACTTACAATAGTGACCGATTGCACCATTGCACTGGTCAGCAGTGGCACAAATGTTATGTGAGTAACCAACAACTATCTGATTGAATTTGAGGGAGGCCTACTCAAAGAGATGGAACCCATCGCTGACATTGCTTGGCTGTTCAAGAACCTAGAGGAAAATCAATTACTTTTGCTCTGCTAAAGGATCGTAGCAATGAAATGACTAATGACATTCTGATATACTCATAGAACAGCGCCTGCCTCCTCTATCATCAGAGAGGCTTCCTCCTGTATGGGATAGGAGTTAACACAGAGTCACAACTGAACAATGTCTAGAGAGTGAGAGACCTTGGAATACTCAGTCTTAAATAGGACTTCATCAAATCCCTCCCCTCAGGGCTCAGGGAACCTTGCAGATGAGGCAGAAAGATCATAAGAACCAGAGAGGATGGTGGAGGATCAAGGAAAGGAGACCTTCTAAACCCATAGGGCTGACATATGGACCCATAGAGACTGTGTCTGCATGTATAGGCCTGCACAGGCCCAAGCCAGATGGGGTCCGAGTGCTGAGAGGGGCAGTGGACAAGGCCTCCTGTTCCTAACACAAAAGCTATCTCCAACTAATAAACACTCCCAAAGGAAAAGTTAGTTTTCTCCCATGGACTTTCATGGGTTATACAAACCACACATAAGGGCAGGCCCCATACCCAGCAATAGATAGCAGAAAACAAGCTAATGGCATCTTTGGATTATAATGTTTAGTGAGGAAATTTTACAATTTTAATATTTGTTATTCTTTTATTATTATTATCATCATCTTCATTATTTTTAACAGTACAGATCCTTTGCGGATATGGCTTCTGTGTTCGTATGGGATTCCTGTGTGTGAAGGTGTGTGAGTCTCTGCATCTCTGTGTGTCTCTTGTGTGTTTCCTTTGGCTCTTTCTTCTGCATTGTCCTTTTCTAATTTGTGTTGTTCTGTTTTATCCTTATTTGTCTGTTTCCTGAGACAGAAAGGCTGTAAATTCAGATGGGAGGGGAAGGGGGTAGGATCTCAGAGGAGTTAGAAAAGAGAAAGCCATAATCAGAATATATTGTATAAAGAGCTAATTTTCTTTCTTTCTTTTTGTTTTAAAGATTTATCTATTTATTAATTATGTATACAGTATACAGAAGAGGATACCAGGTATCGTCATAGATGGTTGTGAGCCACCATGTGGCTGCTGGGAACTGGACTCAGGTCCTCTGGAAGGACAGTCAGTGCTCTTAACCTCTGAGCCATCTCTCCAGCTCACCAATTTTCAATAAAAGAAGATAAAAAGGCTTCCAGGCTGGGTCTGACTTTAGGGGTAAAGAAGAACCCCCACACATCAGGGGCTTCCTCCTGGATCCCAGATTAAGACAAACCACACCTCAGCACCTGTCCTCAAAGATCCTTTATAAAGCAGGGAAGACAGAGTGGATGCTTCCTGACTCAGGCAGAAAAGCAGCAGCAAATGATCTTGCAGGTGTAATTTTTAAGAAGAGAAAAAGGGGGAGGTTCGTGTTAGAACGGGCTGGGATGTGGTGGTCAAGGAGATAGGGAGAAGGGGGAGGAGACAAGGAAAGGAGGGAGGGGTGTGTGTGTGTGTGTGTGTGTGTGTGAGACAAAGACACGGACTGCCTCAGGTAGAAGGAGACAGGTGTGGCACATAGGCGAATGGCAGTTTATAAAGGACATAATTTCATATAAAGTTTATATAAAGGACATAAAATTATAAAGTTTATAATTTTAGTTGGTTATGTTAATTAGGTGAACCAAAGGGGGCCTTTGATTGATGGACATTGGTAGTCAGCCTCAGGAGGAGGAATTGACAAATCTGGGAATAGAACTCGGTGAGCAGCTTTAAAAATGTTATCTAACAGCTTTTTAGCAAGGCAGAGGGAATGGGAGCGAAAGGTAAGGCCTGCTAGAGCATGCTTGCCAGGCTGGAGCCCTTGCCTTGAATGCATGAGGCCTTGGGTTTTGATCCTAACAGCACCGTGAATGAATGAATAGCGAGGTGTCATGGTGTACACCTATAATCCCAGGAAGTGAGAGAAGGAGGCCAGCCTGGGCTACGTGCAAGAACCTGTCTCAAAGTTAAAACCAAACAAAAGAACAGTTTTAGTGAGTGATGAAGGCAGGATTCCAAAGGTTCAGGTGAGGAGCAGAGCATGAGACCGCATCATGAGCACCACACAGAGGAAGGGAGAGCCTTTTGAAATGGGGCCTACCATCTCCCACTGCCCCTCAGTCTGCAGATAGGGAGGAGGAGAGCTTCCAATGGGACGTGGACTGGAGAAGGAATGTGGCAGTGGCCAAATAAACACACCATCCAGGGAAGCCGGCCAAGGCTGGGACCAGAATATCTGGACGGGAACCCATCTTCCTTCTGCAGCAGGAAGTGGAGCTGGGAGCTGAGTTAGCTGGAATTTCCGACTTTGGAGGATGTTGGTGGCAAAGCTTTTTTTTAATATAATTTATTTTTTTTTCATTCATGAAAAGAAAAAAACCACTGGACTTAAGTGATCTCTCTAAACATCCCCTCCCACAGAGGAAACGCTTAATTTAGCCTTGTTTGCTATTAAGAAATGTATCCCTGAGGCCTCATGGCTCCTGCTGCGCTCTAACAAGCCAGGATGTTGAAGTCAGGTTGTTTGTGTCTTGATTTCAGCTAAGACAGGGGTGAGGAAGTCCCTTGGAACACAGATGGGGGATGCTCTGGGAACTTCAGAGAGCCTTACCCTTTGGCCCATGAAACTGGTTGCTCAGGCAAAGAGAAAGGATTTCTTTTGACACTATGGCTTCTTGTATTATGGATCTGTCTTTGGATGAGGCAGCAGTGCATATCTTTCTCGTTTAGAGGTACTTCCATGCTGCTATACATGAAAAACCCTCTCTCTATCCCCAAGTGAGATGATCCTAAAGTCCTATCCAATTAATGAGTTCAATTCAAAGTCCAGGCCTATGGAGATCTGTGGCTCTGCCCAGCAAGGCTGGTGAAGCCTCTCTTTGTTCAGTGACCTGTAACATATTGAGCAAGTTATCTGGCTAACACCACACCTGGCATTGTATACAGTGCAGGTGGGACAAAGTACCCAATGAAAACCTCTCATTTGGCAAATAGGAAATGGGAGCACAGTCAGTGGTCCACAGCCACCATCAAGAACCCCCTGAGCACACTGTGAATGAGATTCTTTGTTTCACAAAAGAGAGTGTTCATTGGCCCACTTGGTCTTGCTCATTTCTTCTTTGACTTTGCTAATTAATTGTTGGATTAATGAGGGCTTTGAAGTGTGAGCTCTTCCTGGGTTCTGCTCTTACAGCTGGCACAGGCCTTGGAGGTCAGAGGTACACACCAGGCCTGGAGCTTTTGTGCCTTCATCCCTTAGAATTCTGTAGGTGGATTTGTTTATATTAAATTAGATACTTAAATAGACTTATCTAAAGAGTATCTCTCCTTTTAAAAAACATTTAAGGGTTTTTGTTTTGTTTTTAGTTTTTCAAGATTGAGTTTCTCTATTTAATAACCATAGCTGTCCTGGAACTCACTTTGTAGACTGGTCTCAAACACACAGAGATCGGTCTGCTTTTGCCTTCTGAATGCTGGAATTAAAGATGTCTGCTGTCATACCCAGCAAAATTTCTATTTATTTATTTGTTTGTTTGTTTTAAAGACAGGATCTTACTATGCTGCCTTGGCTGCCTTGGAACTCCCTATGTAAGCCAGGCTGGCCTTGAATTCATAGAGTTCCAGCTGCCTTCGCCTCCCAAATATTGGGATTAAAGTTGAGCACCACTGCACCAGTTAGAGCATCTGAAGACTTCTAACTTTCACTCATTGTCCTCTGTACCTTTCTTTCAGTTTAGAGATAAACCCATTGAGAACAAACAAAATATTGACTTAGATAAAAGACAACTGTCTCCTGACCTTCATTGCTACTCAGGTGTCCACTGCATCAAGGTCAGAATCAAGACCTCTCTGGAAAGTGTTGAGAAGATTGTGGTGTCCCAGGAATATCTCTTACTTAGGTTCCTGTAGTCAGAAGTTTCTCTGTCCAGCTCCCACAGCCATTTAGTTCCAAATAATCACATAAAAGCTTATATTAATTATGAACTGTTTGGCCTATGGCTCAGGCTTATTACTTGCTAACTCTTACACTAACCTATGATTCTTATCCATGTTTAGCCACATGGCTTATCTTTTTCTCAGCACAGCATTCTCATTTTACTTCCTTTGCATCTGGCTGGCATCTTCTTTGCTCTTCCTCTTCCCAAAATTCTCTTTGTCTGGTTGTCCTAGCTATACTTTCTGTCTGCCTAGCTTCTGACCAATCAGCATTCTATTAAACTAATATTTACAGTGACAAATATTTACACTGTACAAGAGCATAGTCCCACAGCAGGATTCCCTTCTCAAAGCCATTTCTTGTAGTTGCCTAGTTATTTGAATGATGGATAAAGCAATGGATTGCTATGGATCATGCTCATTGTTAATTAAAAAAAAAACCTGACTGGCTGATAGCAGGGCAAGAAGAGATTGAGTGAGACAGCCTGACACAGAATGATGGGAGGAAGAAGGGCAGAGCCAGGATAGTTGGAGGAGATGTAAACTAGTCGCCAGGCTATCAGGATGTAAAGAAAATGAGCTAACAAATCATGAGCCACATGGCAAAGCATAAATAGAAATGTAGGTTAATTTACATGTAGGAGTTATCTAGTAACAAGCCTGAGCTATTGGCTGACCATTTGTAAGTAATATTAAGCCTCCGAGTCAATTATTTGGGAAGTGGCTGCCAGGTATTTGGGAACAGACAGGCAGGAGAAAAACATCCCATCATAGTAGATGTTGGAAAGATTGTGATGTTATTTAACCCATCTCTGATGATTCATCTTCACTGTCAATTTGACTAGATTTTAGAATTACCAAGGAAGGGCTGGTGAGATGCTACACAAGCATGACTATATTAGTTTCATCTACAAAACCCACTGAGGAAAGAGACGTGAGTATGTCTGTAAAGGGTGTTTCTAGAGTGGTTTAACAGGGAGGAAGACCTGGTTAGACCTCTCTCTGTTCAATGACCTGTAACATAAAGGCAAGTTATCTGATTCATACCACACCTGGGATTGTACACAGTATAGGGGTGGAGACAAAGTAACCAATGAAAACTTCTCATTTAACAAATATGAGCTTGGGCACACAGTCAGTAGTCCACAGCTACAATCAAGTTGCACTTGAGTATATCATGAATGAGATTTTTTGCCTGTGAATATGTGCAGCACCATCCCAGGGGCTGGGGTTCTGAACTGATTAAGAAAGAAAATAGTGACACTGCAAATAGTTTGGTTGATAGAGTGCTTGCCAGGCATGCATGAAGAGCCCTGGAGTCCATCCCTACAGCGGCATAAACCAGGTGTAGTACATTCCTGTAATACAGAGATAGGAGGATCAGAAGTTCAAAGTCACCCTGGGCTAACATAATGAGTTCCAGGCCAGGCTGAG
This sequence comes from Sigmodon hispidus, assembly GCA_004025045.1. Taxonomy (NCBI): domain Eukaryota; kingdom Metazoa; phylum Chordata; class Mammalia; order Rodentia; family Cricetidae; genus Sigmodon; species Sigmodon hispidus. The sequence continues at coordinate 14,694 of PVIH01014292.1, read as the reverse complement.
CTACATGAGAACATGTCTCAAAATATAAGTAAGAAGGAAGAATCCAACTAAGCACCAGAATTATTTTTTATTTTTGTCCAGATTACATATGCAGTATGACCAGCCAGTTCATGTTCCCATTACCATGCCATTGCCATGGTGGTAAGCCAAACAGTTCTTTTTTTCCTTGTGATTCTGATGGCATAGTAATGGGAAAGTATGTGAGTATGTAGTATGCTATCTTTTCTATTTCCTTTTATTTCATATATATATATACATTATATTCATATATATATATATATAATTAGATTGGCATATAAGACCTCAGAGCCCACTACCAGAATGACACAATTCTTCAAACAAGGCCACACTTCCCAACAATGCCACTCCCTATGGGTCTATGGGGATAAATTTATTCAATCACCACAGAAACTTTTAACTACTGGTTATATTTCACTAGGATTCATGAATATATTTACATTGTTTATCTGATCTTTATTTAACTTTGGTAGGTGTTATATAGTAAGAAATCTATTTCTTCTAGATTTCCCAATTTTGTAGTGCACAGATTTTTAAAGAATATTTTTATGATTCTCTTTATTTCTTCCATGCTCGTTGTGAGGTTTTCCTTTTCTTCTCTAATTTTATTAATTTGACTAAATTAATAAGTTTACCAATCTTAATAATTTTATAAAATATCCAACCTTTGTTTTGTTAATACTTTGTAAATTTTTTAACATTTATTTCAGCCCCAAGATTGATCCTTTCATGTTGTTTACTACTTAGGGGCGTTATTTCTTCTTTCTGTTCTAGAGCTTTCATGTGTGCCCTTAAGTTGCTACTATGAGGTCTTTCTAATTGTTTTGCTGCTATGAACTTGTATCTTGGAATTTTTATTATATCTCTTATACTCATTTTCATTCAATTCTAAAAAAGGTTTTAATTTCCTTAATTGTCTTGACTCATTTTTTTTTATTCAATAGTGAGTTGTTTAGTTTCAATGAGTTTGTAAGATTTCTGTTGTTATCTATCTTTAATTGGTGGAGGATAGTTAGAATGCAGGCTTTTCCAATGCAGAAGAGATAAGGTGAGCTACAATGCTGATCCCTTTGATGGAAATTTTTAACTATCAATCTAGAAGAAAGTCTCAATAAAGGATTATCTAGATTAGGTTAATCTGTGGTCATGTCAATGGGAAGTTATATTGATTATACTCATTGAGAAGGGAAGACCCACTCACTGTGAGTGGCACCATTCTTTATTCAGAAGGTACTGGGCTGTGCATGAGTGGCAAAAGCGAGTTGAGCCCTAGCATGAATTCTTTCATTGCTCTCCATTAGAATGGATGTAATGTAATCAGTTAATAGATTAACCTCCTGCTGCTTGCTGTTACTTTCCTGTTATATTGGACTATAATATGGAACTGTGTGGTGATATATTATGTATCAAATAAAGTTTTTCTGAAGATCAAAGGACAGAGCCAGCCAATAACCATAGCAGTCAGGCATTGGTGACACATACCTTTAATCTTAGCACTTTGGAGGCAGAGATTCTTCTGGATCTCTGTGAGTTTATGGCCAGACTGAACTGTATAAGATTAATACAGTTCAAAAGAGAAACAGAGCTAGTCAGTGGTGGTATATACCTTTAATCCAGCACTTTGAGTCACACATCTTTAATCCAAGTGCTAGGAAGTTTAAGAGAGAAAATGATATAACTGAGCAGAGAAAAGAATATAAGGCAGGAGGAGACAGGAGTTCAGCTCTTTTCTCTTTCCTTCCCTTTTAGTTGAGGACTCAGAGGATTCAGTCTGATGATTTGTGAAGACAGGTTCTTCCCCATTCAACCTGAGGATTCAGTAGTGGTGAGAAGTAGCTGGGGCTTGTTCCTCCATTATTCTGATCTTTTAGCATTTACTCTAATATATGGCTTTGGGTTTTTATTATGAGATCAATTCATATTTGAGCAACATCTTGCACCCAATGTAGGGCACAAACTTACCAAAAAGCCACTTGCCTATGGCTTTGCAGTTCCTGACACAGAGCAGAACTACATGTGACCAGAGTCATTCTCTGCTGGCTAGGTTTTCCTTTCAGAGTTAGGATTTCACCACCAGCCAGCTCTGCCTTTTAGTCAGTTCCTGCCACATAGGTTTCTTCCAAGTGCTCCATTGGGTTCATTTTTTAGACAGCAGGTTCCCTCTCCCAGTGGGTTGTGGCTTTCACTGGACCCCTTCTTCAGGCTGTTGCCAATCTAGGTAGCTGACTCATTTCAGTTATCTGAATTGTCATTGTCAGCAGATTTGGTCAGTCAATTTGATTTTCTTAAAGAGGGGAATTAGTTAGAAAAGAAAAGAAAGAGAGAAAACAAGTTTTCTCCACATTAAAAAAATGGGAAACATTGTTACAATGGAAGGAGTTTAGTCTCTATTTGATAATATCTGAGATAGTTTAAAAATGGAACAATCAAATGCAAGGATAATTAATATGATATAATTTTCGTAATGTGTATTATAAATATTATTTGTATGATCATTTCTGTTTCATCATAACAAATTGGTTAATATGAGTACCAAGGTAAGTCTTAGAAAAACTTGTTAAAACAGATCATAGAGATATTTAGACCCAGACAGAGAAATTTAAAGGTGAACCAACCTCAGCATTTCATTATAACATTACAGAGAAATAGCCTAAGTCTTTCAAACAGCCAATTTTAATTTATTCAACAATCTTACAAGAATTGTCAAATAATAAATATCTCCCAGACTGTGTGAGAGTTGAATGGACTCTTGTTCAAATGTTAGATTTGAGAAGATTCAAGAAAGGAATAGTGTCATATGGCATGCATTCCCCATTTGTAAAGCAGATGTTAAATTTATGGTCAATTTGTAATAGAATTATCCTTCAAGATTGGATAGATTTTGTTACAGCAGTCTTGGAGGCTGCTCCCCAATTACAATGAAGAACTTGGTGGTGGCTAAGATCATTCAATCATGAGGTAGGGTTAGAGGTATTGAAATCTCCGAAGACCATCTTCTTGGTAAGAGAGATTATACTATTGTAGAAAGGCAATCTTTATATGATAACCACATCCTGGCTTTATGTCAAATGGCAGCCTTAAATGTTTGAATAGAATTGGAGAAGTAGAAAGAAAAAATGAGTCATTTACAAAAGTTATAAAAGGCTCCAAAGAAAACTTCAGAGATTTCTTACAAAGAACGACTTCAGCAATAAATAGAATGATACCAAATAATTGAAGCTCTGGCTTTTGAAAATGCTAATGCACAATGCAAAAGGATAACTAGGACTTTAAAGTCAAGATCACCACCCTTTAAGGAATAAATCCAAGAAACAATTAATATTGAGTTTTATAACTATGATGATGCTTTGATAGGAGAGGTGATTCCCAGAAGTTTGAAGAAAACCCAAAATTTAAAATGTTTCAATTGCTCTAAACAAGATCACCGAAAAAGGGACTGTAAATAGGGTATTCCTATAAACTATGTTTTGCTAAGAATAATTCTAACACAATGCCTCTCCCTTTTAGATTATGCAGAAAATGTGGCAAACATAGGCATTGGACAAATGAATGTAAGTCAACAAAGGACAGACAAGGTAACCTTTTGTTTTTGCCAATTAAAAATACTCTGAAGGACCTCTCACAGACTCCTATGCCAAATTCAGTTCATTATTATCTTGTCATTGTGGAGGAAACATCTTCCCAGAGCAATTAAAGAACCTAAAGACTATTTTAAAAAACCATACCGTTCTGAATGATAGAATAGCTATAGGAAAGACAAAAATAATGGAGAAAAATTATAAAGTAAATATTTTTGGAAAATTTTTTTAAACTTTATTTATTTATTATTTATTTATTTATTTGCCTTGGTGTTTGCCTGGAACTGGAACTACAGACAGTTGTTAGTTGCCATGTGGGTGCTGGGAATCGAACCTGGGTCCTCTGGAAGAGCAGATGGTGCTCTTAACTGCTGAGCCATCTCTCCAGCCCCCTGGAAAATTTTATATAAACAAATACCAAAATTAAAAACATAAATAAATGATGTTGTAGTCTGCTAGAAACAGGTGTGGATGTAATAATAATTGTATTAGAAGCTTGGCATCCAAATTGACTCCTTCAGGAGGTAAATGTTCAGATTTTAGGGAATGAAACATTATTCCAGGTAAAAAGGATGCAAAATGACCCAAATGCATAGAGGCAGAAGGACAGAGAGAAAAATTAAAGCCATATGTTGTTGTAGAAGATTTCCAGCCCTGTTTGGGCCAGAGGTTTTGACCTGGCCCACGGTGGCTTTTTCCCCCAAAGAAATGAATCAGACACTTATATTAATTTCATACTGTTTGGCCCTTGTCTCAAGCACATTGCTAGCTAGCTCTTTCATCTTAATTCAATCCATTTCTAGTATTCTCTCTGCCATGCTGCCTGGCCCGTGACTCACCTGCACTCCTTACATGGTTCTTCCTCAGGGGTCAGAAGGAGGCTAACTCCACCCTCCTTCTATTTGTCTCTCCTCTGATTCTCCACCTACTTCTACGGTGCTCCACATAGGCCAAAACAGCTCCTTTATTTACAGAGAATAGTCCCACCACAACATGTGGCTAATGTTGCCATGAATTTATAGGGATGGGATTTATTACAGCAATGGAATACTCAGGTTAACATTTTCCCATCTCAGAAACAAGCCATAAACTAACATGTTTCTGGGGAAAATATTATAAGGTATTATGAAAAACAGTCACTGACCATTCAGGCTGTACAGAAACAAGGCACAACAGCTGCTGATCTTCCAAAGACACCACAGCACTACCTTTAAAATGGCTAACAGATAAGCCTATATGGGTTAATCAATGGTCTTTAACAAAAAAGAATTTGCAGGCCTTAGAACAGCCAGTACAGGAGCAGTTTCATGCTCAGCATATTGAAGAATGAACCAGCCCTTGGAATTCTCCTGTATTTGTTATCAAAAAGAAATCTGGAAAATGGAGAATGATAGCAGATTTAAGAGCAGTTAACAAGGTGATTCAGCCAAAGGGCTCTTTACAATCTTGGATTCCTTCACATTATCTGTTACCTAAAGGATAGCCTATTATAGTTATCAACTTAAAAGACTGTTTTTTTACTATACCTTTACCAGAACACGACAGGGAAAATTTATCTTTCAGTGTGCATTTATAATAAATTTCAGCCTCTAAAGAGATATCAATGGAAGGTTCTCTGACAGGGAATGTTAAACAGCCCTACCTTGTGCCAATATTTTGTACAACAGCTGTTTGAAGTGATACACAAGCAATGTCCCTAGTCTATCATTTACCACTACATGGATGATATCCTACTGGCTGATTCAAATATAGATACATTAGAAAGAATATTTGAAGAAGTGAAAAAATTCTGTTTTGGGATTACAAATTACTCCTAAAAAATACAAAAAGGAGATTCTAATAATTATTTATAATATAAAATAGTTCTACAAAAAATTATACCCCAAAAGGTGCAAATCAGGAGAGATAAATTGTGAATGCCTCATGATTTCTAAAGATTGCTAGGAAACATTTTTAATTTATGGACCATTATTGGGATAAAAAAATCAGTCACTGGATACTTTGTTTAAAACATTAAATGGTGACAAGGACTTAAATAGTTCAAGAGAATTGTCAGCTAAAGTTGAAAGAGAATTGGCTTTGGTGCAAAAGAAATTATAAGATGCATATGTAGATCATCTGGTTCCAGAACTTAATTGCATTCTGGTTATTTTATACTCTAAGCATTTTTAATACAAAGGGAAATTATTATATTGGAGTCAATATTTCTATTACATAAACTGAGTAAGAAATTAAAGACATATGTGGAAAAGATTTCTGATTGATTTTTAAAGGAAAATTAAGACTTTGTTAATTGACAGGAATGGATCCAGCAGAAATTGTTGTACCTTTAACTAATAAAGAAATTTACCAATTATGAGCAGAAAGCCATCCTTGGAAAAGATCTTGCAGTAATTTTCTGGGAGATATTAACAACAAATATCTGCAAAGCAAAAGAATTCAATTTATAAAGGGAACTAACTAGATTCTTGCACAGGTTGTATGGGAACACCAATTGCTGAAGCCTGCACATTTTATACTGATGCAAACAAATCAGGAAAGGTAGGTTACAAATCAGAAAATGTAAGTGAAGTGGCTCAAAGCCCTTCTAAGTCTGCTCAAAAGTCAGAATTACATGTTATTATGATGGTATGGTATTAATGGATTTTATAGAGCCTCTTAGCATAGTTACTAACTCTCAGTATACAGAAAAGTTATTTCATACATTGAAACTGCTGACTTTATTCCTAGTGATTCAGAACTAACTTTATTATAAATTCTATTACAAGAAATAATCAGAAATAGGAATCATCCCATATATATATATATATATACATATATATATATATATATCACATTCGATCTGATAAGTCTGCCAGGTCCTGTAGCACAAGATAATGATAAAATTGATCAATTATTGATAGGAAATTGAACTAGAGGCCTCAGAATTACATTAAAAAAATCATGTCAATAGCAAATGTTTAAAAAAGGATTTCTCCATCACTTGACAACAAGACAAAGAAATTGTAAAAAAGAAAAAATTCTACCTGTTTTTTCTTTATTAGAACTTCATTACTACTTCATTAGTAGTATGTGGTGATAATTGTATATTTAATAAAAATAGCCAGACATATCAGAGAGACAGAGAAACAAACCACAGCCAGTCCTCACCTAGCCAACTCCTCTGGATCCTGTCTCCATAACTCCTCAGACAGAATGAATTTGAGTCCTCAGAAGAAAGGGAGAACAGGCAAAGGGAAGAACTCCTGCCTCCTTTTTCTTGCCTTATCTTTCTTTCTCTGACCAACTATCTCAATTCTTGGTTCAATTTTCCTAGTACTATGATTAAAGGTATGGGCCGCCAGCATGGGGCTCAGTTTGGCCTTGAACTCACAGAGATCCAGAGAATCTCTGCTTCCCAAGTGCTGAAATTGAAGGCATGGGTAGCTACTCCCTGACCTTCATGGCTTGGCTCTGTGGTGGCTCTGTCCTCTGATATTTTGACTAAATATACAATATATTACCATATATTCAGTTTTGTGTCAAAAATAAAAAGAAGGTTATAACCATTTTTATTAAATATACAGTATATCAATCACTACAGAAGCAATCCTAAAGGTAAGAAACCGCAAAGATGAGAATCACACATACACTACCACTTAAAAATTCACAAGGATTAGCCATCACTCATCATTAATATCCCCTAATATGAAATGGACTCAATTTCTCTATGAAAAGACACAAGTTAACAGAATAAATACAAAAAAAGAATCCATCCTTCTACTACATACAAGAAGTATACCTCTACTTCAAAGACAGACACTACTTCTAGTACAGGGTTGGGAAAAGTCTTTCCAATCTGATGTGGGATGTCTTTTTGTATGCTGTGAATTATCATTGGATAATAAAGGAACTGTTTTGGCCTATGACAAGGCATCTTAGAAGCAGGTGGGAAATCCCAGCATAGATAAGGGGAAAAAAGAGCAGAGTCATGAGAGACTCTGTGAGCTGTCACTGAGAGAAGAGAATGTAAAGTAACTCTGGGAAGCCATGAGCCATGTGGCAAGACATAGATGAATAGAAATGGGTTAATATTTGAGAGCTCGCTAGCAATAAGCCTGAGTCACAGGTCAAACAGCATGTAATTAATATAAAACTTTGTGGATTATTTGAGACTGCTGGTCTGAATCTCAGGGCTAGGCTGTGTAGTAAAATTCAGGCATTATTGAGGGAGATCCAGAGGTATAGTCTTGGTGTCTCAGGACCCTGGATGGGGCATGGGCTATGCTAAAAATTTTATATAACACCAATCAAATGGACTTAAGAAACAAGCTGGTGTAACTATCCTAATATCTAACAAAATAGACTTCAAACTAAAATCAATCAAAAGAGATCTAGAAGGACATTAAATATTAATCTCAGGAAAAATTTATCAAGATAAAATCTCAATCCTGAATATTTATGCCTCAAATACAAGAGCACCTGCATATGTAAAAGAAACATTACTAAAGCTTAAACCACATATCAAACCCCACATACTAATAGTAGGAGACCTCAACACCCTACTCTCACAAATAGATAAATCTACCAGATAGAAACTTAACAGAGAAATAAAGAATCTGATAAATATTATGACTCAAATGGATTTAGTAGATGTATACAGAACTTGCCACCCAAACAGAAAAGAAGATACCTTCTTCTCTGCACCCCATGGAACCTTCTCTAAAAGACCACATATCTGGTCATAAATAAAAAATGAATCCTGTTGGACAATCATGGCCTAAAGTTAGAGTTCAACAACAATACAAACTATAGAAAGTCTACAAAGTCATGGAAACTAAACAACTCTCAACTGAATCACCTCTAGCTCAAGGGAGAAATAAAGAAATTAAAGACTTTTTAGAATTCAATGAAAATGAATCCATAACATACCTAAACTTATGGGACACAATGAAAGCGGTGCTAAGAGGAAAGTTCATAGTACTAGGGACCTACATAAAGAATTTGGAGGAATCTCACACAAGAGACTTAACAGCACACCTAGAAACTCTGGAGCAAAAAGAAGTAACTCACTCAGAAGGAGTAGAAGGCAGGAAATAATCAAACTTAGGGATGAAATCAATAAAACTGAATCAAAGAGAACAATACAATCAATTTGAATCAAGGAATCAAAGAGTTGGTTCTTTGGGAAAATCAATAAGACAGATAGATAAACCCTTATCCAAACTAACCAAAAGACAGAATATCCAAATTAACAAAGTCAGAAATGAAAAGGAGACAACAACAGTCATTGAAGAAATCCAGAGAATCATTAGAGCATACTTCAAAAATCTGTACTCCACAAAATTAGAAAACCTAAAACAAATAATTTTCTGGATAGGTACCACTTAGCAAAATTAAATCAAGACCAGATAAATGATCTAAATGGACCTATAACCCCTAATGAAATAGAAACGCTTATTAAAAGTCTCCCAACTGAAAAAAGCCCAGGACCTGTGCAATTCTCCCGAAAAGATGTAGTACCAATTCTACTCAAATTGTTTCACACAACTGAAACAGAAGAAGCATAGTCAAACTCTTGCTGGCATCTGTCCTTTGCTCTTCCACTTCCCAGAAGTCTCCTACACCACATCATTTTCTCTTTTTAAAGCAAGAACTTCAAATCTAATCTCCTTTGTATAGCTTTTTTCCTCACCATTATCTATAACAACTTGTAACCAATACTGTAAAAAAAAAACAAAAAACAAAAAACAAACATCCATTATTCATTTTGCGGGGGAATGTAGATGTAGTTGTCTAGACTGCTTCTTGCTGATTGAAGCTGCTAGTATCTTATGGGGATTGAGAAAATTCAGGATTATGCTCAAGTTCTTAATGAGGTATTCTATGAAGCTGGGTCATCTAAGTCAATCTCCTTGAAACTATTATAAATGCAGAGCTCAGAGGAATTGCAGCAGAGGTGCTCTTAAATGTTGGATTATTTGGGCCATCTGTTCTCATCTGAGGTTTTTCAGGGGTTTTCCTCAATCACACCTTATTTTCTTTAATCTGGAATAAATCCACATCCTTAAATTTTCTGTGGGCATAAAAACAATAAACTCTTTTACAAACTAACACATCTTTTGATTTAAATTTGAAGTTAAGGTATTTTCAAAATATATAGGTTGGATTGATCCATCAGCATTTATAATCAAATGTCTTTTGGCAGATCTTGCTCTTTCCTGAGCAGTCAAACAATTCAAAGAAGTATAACATACAATATCTAGGCTCTATGTGTTTTCCATCTTTATGTGTTTTATATATATATATATATATATATATATATATATATATATATACATGTACTTTATTTCTTTTCAAAAGAACTTTATCTCTTTCCCCTTTCTCTTTTCTCTTCCAAGTCTATGTATATTTTTAAACACATTGTAAACCTTTTAGAGGATTTTTGTTTTTTTAAATCTGAATCTGTCTTTATTGTTTAGCTTTTTTCTGACCACACAGTTAATCTGCTAAAGTGTGGCTAGGATTAAAGGCATGACTATAATGGCTTGTTCCACCCAGATCCTTGGTCTGTGAGAACTTAAGCTTCATGGAAGAAGTATTGGCAGGAACCATGTTTACCATCCCAACTCTGGGGAATTTTAGGGTTCACACTGCCATAAAGTAGAGCACTGCTACCCAATGCTCATAAACATCATATAAGTGTTTATCATCAGGGCCTCTTTAAAAAGCCACACAGGTTTTCCTGCTAAGGCTGAATCAGGAAGCCTCACTTAAAGAAGCAGTGGTTCTGCTTGCTGCCAGCAAACAGAACTGACCCAAGAAAACACTGCTACTAAGAAGTTGTCTTGGACTCTATTCTCTTTTTGTCTGTAAGAACAGAAACCTTAAATCCATCATATGCAGCTTATGCTTATATTGAGGCTTCTATGAGGGTTTAGGAACTGACCTTGTTTCGACTTAAGCTGGACACTGCAAGCCTGCATACCACATTTTGGTGTCTCTATACCATGGCCCACTCACTTGAAAGATACAACTTGGAAGCTGGTTTTTGCTTCATTTCTATGCTCTAGAACTCCTTTTAAGCTTTTTCAGGCTTTATGTAAAAGTGCCCCATGTTGAAATGCCATTTGTAGTAAAAAGTTTCTGGCCCATCTGGCCCAAGGTTCAGAGCTGCAGTTCTGCAACCACTTAGCCCCAAGTAATAACACAAAGGCTTATATTAGTTACAAACTATTTAGCTTATGGATTAGAGTCATTATCAGCTAGCTCTTATAACTTAACCCATTTCTATTAATCTATGTCTTGCCATGTGGCTAGTGGCTTTACTTGTATTCCAATACACCTTGCTCTCTTGGGAGCCAGTTTGGAGGATCTCTGTCTAACTTTGCCCTCCTTTTCTTTTATCTATGCTTGGATTTCCCTCCTGCTTCTAAGATGCCTTGCCATAGGTCAAAACAGTTCCTTTGTTAACCAATGGTATTCACAGAATACAGAAAGACATCCCATATCACTAAGAAATACCAGGGAGCACTCTTTTATTGCTGGGGGGAGTGTAACTTGTACATCCACTTTGAAAGTCGGTATGGCAGTCCCTCAGAAAACTGAATCAATCTACCCAATGATCCAGCAATACCACTATTGGGCATATACTCAAAGGATACACATTCTTACCCCAAAGGCATTATCAGCTCAACTATGTTTATAGCAGCATTATTTGTAATAGCTAGAACCTGGAAACAACCTAGATGCCCCTCAACTTAAGAATAGATTAAAAAATTGTGGTACACATGAAGTTCTACTCAGCAGTTAAAAAAAATGACATTCTGAAATTTTCAGGCAAATGGATGGATCTGGAGATTATCATCCTGAGTGAGGGTAACACAGACCCAGAAAGATAGACATGGTATGTACTCACTCATACATGGATTTTAGATGTAAAGCAAAGGATAACCAGGCTACATTCCATAACCCCCTGAGCAGTTAAGTAACAACAGAAACATAATAGAGACATAGAAGGATCCCCCCTGGGAAGGGGAAATAGAGAAGGTCTCCTGAGCAAATTGGGATCTTATGAGGGAGGGGAAACATGGGAGCGGTAAAAAGAGAACATGAGAGAATGGGATGGTTGAGTGGGGGGAGCAACAGAGAGGGAGAGCGAAGAAATAGATATCTTGATAGAAGGACTCATTTTGGGGTTAGAGAGAAACCTGGTGTTAGGGAAACATCCAAGAACCCCCAAGATGTGCTCAGATAGGCCTCCAAGCAATAGTAGAAAGGGTACCTAAACTGGCCTTCTCCTATAATCAAATGAGTGACCACCCTAATTGCCATTATAGGCCCTTCATCTAGCAACTGATGGAAACAGATGTAGAGATCCATAGCTAATCACTGGGTTGAGAGTTTACATGAGCAAAGGGATCAGGATCAGGAGGAGGAGACCCACAGAGATAGCTGACCTGAGCTATTGGGAGCTCACTGACTCTGAAATGACAGCTGAGGAACCTTCATGGAAAGGAACTAAACCTTCTGAATGTAGACAACAGTTGAATGGTGTGGGAAGTTGTGGAGCCTCTTGCAGTTGGACCAGAGTTTATTCCTGATCCACGAACTGGCTTCTTGGAGCCCATTCCCTACATGAGAACACCTGTCTCAGCTTTGATACTGGGGGGAGGGACTGGGTCCTAACTCAACTGGATATGCCAGACTGAATTGACTCACCTTGGGATTCCTTGCCCTCTCTGGGGAAGGAATGGGGGGGGGGGTGGAGAGAGGCTGGGGGAGGACTGGGAGAAGGGGAGGGAGCAGGAACAGTGGTGGGGCTGGGAATTTTTTTTTTTAAAGTATGCCACTAAAGGGGCAGGCTTTCAGGTCTCATATATGTTTAAGACACTGTCCAGTGAGACATACCACTTCCTGTTGCCTTTAGATGAAGATGTAGCCAGCACTATGTCTGCCTGCATGCTACCAGGCTTCATGTCTTGATGATAATGGAGTGAATCTCTGGACAGTAAGATAGCATCCACAATTAAATGTTGAAGTGGTCATGGTGTCTTTTCACAGCAATAGAAACCTTAACTAAGACACATGGTTTTCCCAATTGAGATGATTTTTAGCTCCCAAGGAAATGTTTTGTTACACAAGAGCATCTAAGATGCAGCAGGTAAATCTGTGAATAGACAGGGGTAAGGGGACTGTTAAGGATCTGGGGTCATTCAGGGACACACCAGTCTGAGCATGAATACATTTTAACAAAGAAGAGGCTTTTATTCATATACTGGCTCCAGATCTACACCCCAGACTCCAGATTCCAGCATGCAGCATTCAGCCTCCTCAGTCAGGAGTTTATAAAGGCAAAGGACAAAAAGTTCCATTTTATTTCCATTCTCACGAAAGCAGAAGATCTTCTGCTAAACAAGCTGTTTACAGAAGCAAAGCTTAACCTTTAACAGCCCTTAACATTTGGGCATTCCTCTCTCTCTCTCTCTCTCTCTCTCTCTCCTTTTATTTTTAGGGGTCAGGGTTTCTCTGTGTAGCCTTAATTGTTCTGAAACTTGCCATATAGACCAGTCTGTATCCACCTGTCTCTGACTCTGTAGTGCTGGGATTAAAGGTATACACCACTACTGCCTGTCTTGCTTTATAGTTCTCTTAAGCAGATATTTTTTTAAACTTTTTTTTTAAAACTTTATTTATTTATTATTTATTTATTTGCCTTGGTGTTTGCCTGGAACTGGAACTACAGACAGTTGTTAGCTGCCATGTGGGTGCTGGGAATCGAACCCGGGTCCTCTGGAAGAGCAGACGGTGCTCTTAACCGCTGAGCCATCTCTCCAGCCCCTTTTTTAAACTTTTAAACATGAAGTTTGCCATCAATATAACATTAGCCATCCTATGCCCCCATGCCTTGAGTTATGACCTGAGTCACTGTGGTGGACACCTGTTCATATTGGGACTTAATTACTATGAGTTTAGTGGTTTCTACTCAGGAATTTATATATCTGGTTAAGGCATTGATAATGCAGAGGCCTCCTGAACTAGCAGGAACAGAAGAGCTGAGGGCCCTGTGAGCACTGATGGCAGTCATGAGAACTAACTGGATTTTTTTTTTTCTTTAGGGCCATCTCCCTTTCTGCAAATTTTTTTTTTCAGAGCACAACCAAATTATTTTTAATGATTTCAGAATGGTTGCTAATGAATCCTCCTATTTTTCTAGCTTGGCAATAGATTTTTTTTTTCTAATATGCACAGATCTTGGGTTACTTGGTGTCCTAGGTTTTTGAAGTTAATGTTAGTCATTATTGTACCTGTTGTACCAAGAGTGATCCTAAACTTGTTGTTGTACCATTCCTAACCCTAAACCTATTATGAAGAGTATAAAGACGGAGACTGCATGTTGTTCCTCTGAACGTGGAAGCTGGAAGGGCCTGTGTTCATGCATGCATGGATTATTATAAATATACTTCCAGGGGAACAGAAAAGCAAAGATATAGAATTTGAGGGGATTGATGCATCTGCCAAATAGGTAAGCAAGGGTGCAACCTGTTAGCACAGGCAAATCAGTTTCAACCAAGAGGTGAAGGATGTAATTTCTACCTGACGAAGTGGTGGCCATGAGCCATTTATGGCAAGTTTGCATTTGCTTTTAAAGGGAGACCTAGACATATAGCCCATGAAAGAACAGGAGGAAGCATAGACAGAAGAAAATTATTAGTCTATAACCCACATCAGTCTTATCTTTAGTGGATCTTTGCTGGCCTTGATGATAATCCATTTTTCTATAGCCAGGTCTTCATCCTCTGTGATACACTTAATCTGGGAGTGATGTATCCAGGTGTGGACATGGTCTGCCTTGACAGGAGTGGGGATGGTCAGGATGATGAGGTGTGGTCCCTTCCACCAGTTTCCTTTAAACCTATCATTCTATCCTTTTGCTGAGATAAGGGGCACCATACTCTCTTCTGCAACTGCTTCTCAGTTCAGGCTAGTATGTTATTGTCAGGGTTCATGCAGCGTGGAATGCTAGTCAAAGTCCAAGAGTTCAGACAGTATGTGTGTGTGTGTGTGTGTGTGTGTGTGTGTGTGTGTGTGTGTGTGTGTGTGTTGGGGTGAGGTGGGG
>PVIH01014291.1:0-54503 GCA_004025045.1 Sigmodon hispidus | reverse complement strand
TTTTTTTTCCTTCTTTATTTTGTATTTATCAAAAAAACAGTAAAATGAATTTAAAATGTGGAAAAGTTAACAATAACTATAAAGAGGATAAGAATCATAAGCATGGCTTATCAAGGGTGGTAATGCAAATAAGATTGCTACACATATATTTACTTTGTGTTCAGCTTTCCCTCTGAATTTTTTTTCCATCCCTGTATATCCTTATTCAAGGTCCCTTCCCCCTACCACCACATCTGGTCATTTTTCTTCTCTGCAACTCCCCATCCCCTCCCTGGGCAGGGAGCAGACAGTCCTATGGTCCCACTGACCCAATAATGCTTGGATCAGTCTCCACTCCTGGCCAAATCCAGTTTTGTCCCCCCTCCCTCAAGAGTGAGTCTGGTGTTCCTATAGCTGGCTTTTCCTCTGTGGGATTATTGATTGTTTGTGGTTTCATGGGTATATCTGTGATCCTTAGGTTGGAGTGCTTTCTGAAGGGCTGAAATTTTAGATAGGTATTGTGCTGAATTTGTCATGAAATATCTTGTTTCTTCCATCTATAGTGATTAATAGTTTTGCTGGGTATAGATGTCTAGGTTGGCAGCCATGCTCTTTTAGTGTCTGTATAACTTCCGAGCAAGATCTTTTTGTTTTCTTTTTTTCCATTGAATAGTCAGGTGTTATTCTAATGGGTCTACCTTTATAGGTAAGTTGGCCCTTTTCTTTTGCAGTTCTTAAATGTTTTTCTTTGTTTTGTATGTTTTGTGGCCTGATTATTATGTGGTGAGTGGACTTTTTGGGGGTCAAATCTATTTGGTGTTCTGTAAGCTTTTTGTATCTTTATAGGCATTTTTTTTCTTTAAGTTAGGAAAGTTTTCGTCTTTGATTTTATTGAATACATGATCTATACCCTTGAGCTGGTATTCTTCTCCTTCGTCTAGTCCTATTATTCTCAGGTTAGGTCTTTTCATGGTGTCCTAAATTTCCTGAACATTTTGTGTTATGGCTTTTTTGCTGTTCGTGTTTTCTTTGACTGATGTATCTGTTTCTGCTATTGAGTCTTCTACTCCATAGATTTCTCTTCCATCTCTTGGATTCTGTTTGTTATGCTTGTATCTGTGGCTCCAGCTCTTTTCTTCAGATTTTCTATTTCCATCTTTGCCTCATTTTGTGCCTTTTTCATTGCTTCTATTTCACTTTTTAGTTTCTGGAATGTTTCTTTCATTTTTTGGCTTCCCTTTTCTTGGTTTTCTTTCAAGGATTTGTTCATCTCTTCCAATTTTTTTTTATTTTCTGCTATTTCTTTAAGGGAATTTTTTATATCCACTTTTACATCTTCAATAATCTTCAAAAGGTACTTTTGCTGTTGTTTCCTGTTTCCTCTTCATTGCTCTGTTCAGGTCTTGGTGTTATAGAACCACCAGTTTCTTCTGGTATTGCCTTTTTGTTCTTTATATTTTATATGTATTCTTGCATTGGCATCTGCCCATGGCTTCAGTGGTTCACAATTAGTCAGGTCTAGCCAGTTGTGGCTAGAGGGCTTGTATGTCTCCTGTCTGCTCTGAGCAAGGAGTCTTCTCGATCTCTGACTCTGCTTGGACAGGAGTCTGAATTTCCAAGTCTTAGTCTTCTCTGATGATGCAGTTCCCCGTGAAAGGTCCCATTATTTAGGGGTCACTGGAAAAGGCACCTCACAACTAAAGGCTAAGGCCTGTCTGCTGGCAAGAGTCTGAGATCAGACTCTTGGATGTGACCCGGATCCTGGAGAGAGATTCTCTGGAAGGGTAGCCCAAGAGCTGGAATCTGCTCACTTCTGACTCTGCTCTGGACAGGTGTCTGAGTTTCAATGCCCTCTTCTTCTTTGCTGTTATTACTCCAGTCCTGGTCTGTGCAGACTGTGTTCCCCATCGAAGCCGAGTTGCTTACCTCTGAGGCTTGTGCCCAGGACCAAGGGACCCAGCTGTTCCCCTGCTGCTAACTTCCCAGCTGTGTTCTGTCTGGACAGTGCTCCACACTGCAGCAGCGGAGTGGCCATTCAGGACCCAGTCATCCTAAATCCTTTTTATTCAGTTGATAATTATAGTCTTTTTATTTTGAGTATTTTTGATTCATGTTTACGTTTAGATTTAAATCTACCATTTTGTCACCTATTTCCATTTGTTGCTTCATCTCTCTTCTTAACCCCCATTTTTCTTATTTTGTCCTAAATCAACATTAAAAATATTCTGTTTTTCTAATACTTAGTGAGTATAACCTCCTATTTT
The DNA here is from genome assembly GCA_004025045.1 of Sigmodon hispidus. NCBI lineage: Eukaryota > Metazoa > Chordata > Mammalia > Rodentia > Cricetidae > Sigmodon > Sigmodon hispidus. Next base: position 52,260 of record PVIH01014291.1, on the reverse strand, counting down.
TCTCTTATCTGTTTCCTTAAAATTTGCAACATTCCCCTTCAATTTTTTTTCACTGTTGTAAATTGAATTCAGGCTTTGGGAATATTAGGTAAGTGTCTATCACTGAACTACATTCTCATAAGTCCTTTTATTTTTTATTTTTTAAATAGAGTCTCACAAAGCTTTCAAAGTTTATCTTAATCTAAGTCAGTAGCCAAGTTGGCCATGGATTGTGTGATCCTCCTGCCTCATCTCTTAACTCTCTGGAATCACAAGCCTTTTGTACTACATCAAGTTCTTTTCCTTATTGTTATTTTATTACTTAATAAGCATGTTGAATTTTCTGCCCTCTTTTTTAGTCCACTGGTTTCATATTTGGAAAGAATATGTTTTTAATGAAACTTCTATAATTTTTATGTAAGTGTACATTTATTTGAAATCGTAAAAAACTAATGAAGATTATATGCTACATCTTTTTGTTTATGGTGGTAGCTTGCAAAAATTATAACAACAGAATCGTAACTGTGGTATGGACACCAGATATGATCAACTGTGCTGGTTATTTTTATATCAAACTGACATGAGTTAGTCATCAGGGAGGAGGGAGCCTCAACTGAGAAAAATCATTCCACCAACTGGACTACAGGCAAGCCTGTAGGGCATTTTTGTAGTTAAGTTTTTGATGGGGGAGAGCCCAGCCCACTATAGATGGAACCATCTCTGGGCTAGCAGTTTTGGGTTTTATAAAAAAGCAGTCTGAGCAAGCCATGGGAAGCAGTTCTGTAAGCAGCATCTGTCCATGGCCTCTGCATCAGCTCCTGCCTTCAGGTTCCTGCCCTGTTTGGGCTCCTGTTCTGATTTCCTTTGATAATAAACAGCAATGTGGATGTGTAAACCAAATAAACCCTTTCCTAGGTTGCTTTTGGTCATGATGTTTCATCCTAGCAATAATAATTCTAAGACATACATCAAGTTTATGCATATTTCCCCATTTTTACTTATGAGTATGTGTATATATGTGTTTTCTATCATTTTTATGATGTGTAAGTTTTCTGCATCTACTGCATAAGCAAGCTGCTTCAATTATGGCATCCTATGTGAGCTTTGATAGCTTTTGCGCCATACTGTTGAGCAGCAATTGCCCTTCCTAATGTTTATTACCAGTTGCCTGTTGTTTAACATTTTCATCCTATTTTTATAGCATTTAGGTATGCTTCTTTGTATTATTTTCTTCATTGTGACTCTAGACATTTCAACATATACAAGTGACTTATTATACTGTCTATTGGCAAAAAGCCTATCATCTGAACATATTGTTGTTTTAGTACTTACTCTCAGTATCCATGTTGCTGGTTCAACATTGCCCTTCCAAAGCTTATTTAATTTGGAAGACGTTTTACATGTATTATTTTACATGTATATTTTACATGTATTACATGAATACATGTGTATTCACACAACTTATATTATTTATCCATGATTCCTAAACTATTTCAACAGTCCTTTCCATTTGAAAACTGTATAACTAGTATTAACCATTAACAAAGAAAATCTCCATCTTAAAAATCTATAATATAGTAGTTTATAAATTTTCTGGGGCTATGTGTATGTATGGTATATTATTGACATTGTTGCCTATTGCCTATTTCTTCTGTTGCTTCATATAACTGTAAAAATGATACTAGTTTTCAACTAGTTTATGAATTATTTTTACTGTTCTAGACTATAGAAATGTCTGGTGTCATGAACGTGACACATGAACCTTCACACCTGCTTGTGCACCCAGAGAAGCCACAGTAGATGAATTCTGGGACTTGCCACTATCGATCACAACATTCTTTCTCTTTGAGACAGGCATAGCCTCAGAGTCCTTCATCATACTTTTTAGGCAGATCAAAATTCACATAAGAATTCAAGATAAAAATTGGTTTCTCTCTCTCTCTGCTCTAATGATAATTACTTAGACGAGTTATTAAGTTATTTTACTTTCCTGTTTCAGAAGTAAAATTAACATCTACATTCAATTCAAAGCCAATTTTAAATAAATTAAATCGAGTTTTCATCATTAGTCTTTTAATACCTGTTTGTTTTGGAGGTGATATTACCTCTATGCATTTCACAGTGTCCTCTGGTATTTACTCCTGCTTAGTATCACAAGTGATACTAGTATCACACCAATTTTGACTTTCCACTGGTTGCTTTTTACTCATTTCTTGGTCATCTGAAACAAATTTGCAACATCATGAACGGTTTCAGCAAATGAGATCATCCTTTATGATTCTCCAGGAAATGTCTCTTTATCATCTACTGATTGTCAGCAGGTCACATTCTGGGTATACTTGCACTGAATTTTATTTCTACTGTTTTTTCACATATCCTATTACAAGGCACAGCTGGGAAGTGTTATACACTTGTGTGTAACCAACTTATTCATAGTCTCCTCCAATGTTTGTTGTTACTACTGTCATAGAACTCAAAGATGCTTCAAAGGACTAATTTTAGTTTTTACTTTTTCCTAGATCTCAATGCACTTATATTAGATGTATTGATTTATTTCCTGTTAGAGGCTGGACATTCTATGCAGAAAAGTTTAATTCACAGTTAAAAATGCTTGAGCTTCAGCTTAGATCTAGAGAATCCATATCAGGAGGAATTCTCTTCAAAAGATCAGTTAATAAAACATAAAGGGTTTTGAGCCACAGGTTCTAAGAGCAATTAAAAAGCTGCAAGGGAGGACAGGATGTATACTAAAAGTATTTTAAATTTATTTACACTGTGTGTGTGTGCATGCATGCATGTGCATGTGTGTGTACATGTGTGTGTGCGTGTATTGTGTGTGTGTGTGTTTGTGCTCACTCATGCCCCAACACATGTGATTGGAAGATAATTTGAAGAAATGGGTTTTTCCCTCTGCCATATGGGCTTCTACAATGGAACTTGGGTCATCAGGCTTGGAGCCTGGTGCCCTTTCCTGTTTTTTCACCTCCCTGGCCTCAGGGTTTTTCTTTATGCACACTGAACTTTAAATCACCTGTACCTTCTCTGTACCACAAAATATTACTGGCAGTGGGCCAAACTGGTTCATGAACTATAATTTGTTCAAAGTCATAGCCATGATAGAGACAAGGATGGAAACAAACTGTAAGCATTAAACCCCAGTGAAGAAGTTATTTTGAAGTTTCTGTTCTTCATCTCTCATCCAGTTAATACATAAGATACCATAAATGCCAGCATGCCCTATGAGCTTAGAATGGAATGGGGAAAGTAGCCACTTTATCAGGAGTGAAAATACATAGACCTGCAAATAAATCCCAGATAGAAAGAACTCAGGACAAAATCTGATATGGTAAAATTCTACACATAAAGGCACCTAATCCATTTCTTTGTCTAACTATGGTGATGTATTGTGTATCAAGTAAACTTTGTCTAAAAATCAGAGGACAGAGCCACTTACAGATTTAGCCATGAAGGTCAGGGATGACAACCCACACCTTTAATTCCAGCATTCAGGAGATAGATATCTGTCTGGATTTCTGTGAGTTCAAGGCCTAAGAGAGCCAGGATGTTTAACATCTTTAATCCTAGCTTTAGGAAAGTTGAAAAAGCAGGATTTCAGCCATTTGCCTGCCACCCCATTTCCTTTTGAGTAAGGACTGAGAGGCATTCAGTCTGAGGATTCATGAGGAACAGCTAGGTAAGAAGTGGCTATGTTTTGTTCCTCTAACTCTCCGATATTTTAGGCTTTCTTCAATATCTGGCTCTGGGTGTTCATTGATAATGCCAAGTAGAATTGGTACAATATTTAACCCCCATAGAGCCCTCCAATTTAGCAGTACTGAAGTTAAGACTCAGAAATTAAGTAACATACCAATATCCAAGAAATATCACGTGATGAAAGCAGATATATTAGAAATTTGTGTACCTAAGTTCAATGTTTTCTCATGAAGAACACTCTTAATAAACATGATGACATTCTCTACTGCCATAGGTATTGAACTTGGAACTCTCAGTGTTATCCATAGAAAGCATAATCACCTCTCAGGGATATCTGAGTCTTTATTCTTTATTTATTAGACATAAATACCTAATGTATGTGCAGGTACAGGCAGAGAAGAGAATGTTGGATCCCATGAAGCTGAAGAATATGGGAGATTGTGAGCCCCCTAACATGGGAGCTAAGAACTGATCTCTAGTCCTCAGGAAGAGTAGCCAAGTCTGTTAACCATTGAGTCATCTCTCCAGTTCCCACAGGACTTCATATCTGTCATTTATTGTATTTGAGCCTTAATTTTCCCTGGAAGGGAAGAGCAATAATGACACCATTATTTATTTTGCAAGCAGAAAAATGAGAGTGAGGATGTCTGGATGAGAATAAAACATTTTACAACTTGATGGTGGGAAGCTGGAGAGATGGTAGGCAATTAAAATGCATGCTACTAAATCATGAGGACTAAAATTCAGATTCCAATGCTGATGTCTGGCAGCTCACTAACACTAGTAATTACAGCTCCAAGAAATCCAATTCTTTCTTCTGGCTTCAGAGGACACATGCACACATATTTGTGTAGATACATACACACATGCATATGTAAACAGAGATAGATAAAATAATAAAATAAATGTATTTTTAAAATTGAACACAGAGCCTAGATGCAAATTGAGCTATGTTCTAGGCCTAATGTTTGAAATTTCTGTTTTCTTAATTGGCTCTGAACCTTACTTTTTCCATTCTGAGAAATGGGCCTACAGCTCTAAATCAGTCATTGTGCTTTCAAACCCTGTGGAGCTTTGTTGGCATGTGGTACGTGCCTGGATGCAGCTCTGGTAACTATGCTACCTCGGTGTGGGAGAGATCTGTATCTGTGGATATTCAGATAACTAGAACACTCTGTTCTGGGTAAAGGCAACCTTTCACTGATTGGATTTTGATCCCTTCACCCCCACACATACACAGTGACTCCTACAAGACAGTATTTATCCCTGGAGCTAACAGGGAAGCTAGAGTCCTGACTATCTTCTCTTAAATCATAACAATGTAGGTGGTGATTGTTTTTATCCTTTAAGAAAAGAATTGTCTCATCACTTTCTCTGGTTTGGCATCTAATGAGCCTTACAACGTTTTATCTTTTAGGTTAATGTCAGGATAAACATCAGGAAAGCTGGTTTCTTCCAGGAATATTCAAGCTTTCTGTACCCATTTGGATAGGAAATAATGTGATTTGATTTCATTGCTTGATTTCCAAACCTTTCTGACTTTAATGGGGACAACAGTTTTTGGGGGGGATGGAGGATAAACACAGAAGAAAAGTGACTGGTGTTGGCTTGTTGTGGTGGCAAGTATAGAGAACCAGGCAGAGGCATTAATGAACAATGTCATCCTTCCATGCCTGACAAAGTCTGTCTCACAGACTCCATTTCCCAGGGGGACTCAAAATGTAGCACATACTTCCTGGCACATCTTAAGCATTGGAATGCCAATTTCTATCCCTTTCTACTCACTTTCCACTCAGGAGACTTGTTATGGTGATGAAATATAATATTGGTTATCTGATTAGCAGGGTACATAACAGAGAACTGAGAGACTATCAGCAAGTTTCTGTTCTGAGCCATGGTTTGGAGCCTGTATAAGTTGGTACTGATGTCTGGGAGATGGGTATGCAGACAAGGAAGGCTGGGGTTCTCTGTGGAAGAGATCTTCTGCATGAAGACAGGTCCGTAGAACTTGTGGGATGAAATTTGCATTTCTGTCAATTGACTAACATGTTCCTCTAGATATTTCCAATAATTATGATTATTCCTGGATAAAACTCAGTGACTCAAAAGCAAATAATGGGGTCAACAATAACATCTCTCACCTTGCCTGGAAAGTCAGCACTTAATTCCATTCTCATTTTGTAGGGTCAAACTCACTCAGCACTGGACAAATGGAAACTGTACTGAGCTAGACGCCTACACCTTCCAACATGGTGTAGTAGAGTGCTCCCTGGCCAGGTGACATTGGAGTTAAAGTCCAAAAGTTGACTAAGTAGGTACAACTCCCAGATATCTCAGCATAGCAAGACTGGTTACTTTTGACCTGAAAATAGAGAAAGAAATATTATTTTACTACTGAATTCTGTGTCATAACCTTCATCTTCATCTTATTTTAAATATTTATGAAATCAAAAGTTATCTCTAATTTGTCCATCTGATCTGACACAGGACATAGTACAGGGCTTAGTTCAAGGACATAGATGGAATAAATAATAATACAATGTGGGGTTCACTGAGAGTTAAAGCCATCTGAAATGTTCCCAAGACAAAGCCTTCCCCCTTTCTGCAAAGCTTAGCATCTTGCCTTCAACATATCAAGATTTGAGTAAATATCTATCAAATGAAAGAAATCACAAAATGTCAAATATGTATTGACTATACACTAGATAGCAAACTGAAAAGGAAATCCATATAAATCAAGTTCACCAGAGGTTGAGGATAAAATGTGATTGAGTAGAAATTATATACATACAGTCAAACAGTGTTGACTAATCTTAAGATTACTATGCAGAACATAGGTATTTAACGCAGAAGAACGAGTAAAGAAATGACCACAGAGAAGTAGGCAAGCCTTGGGGACTCAGAGACTGTGGCCAGCCTCACAGGAAGGGCTCTAAAGAAAAAAAGATATGTGGAAGGAAACTGACACATTATCCTGTGTTCACTGCACATCTCACCTCACCTTTTCCTACTAGCAAGGAAGAAAAGGCCAACACTGTAAATAACACAGTCAGAATTTGAATCAAAAAAATAACTCCCCAAAGAATATGTTTCCATTCTCCGCGGGAATCCCTCCTATCTGAAAATATGAGGTAGGCACAAAATGAAAAGTAACTGTTGAGAAGAGTGGCCAACATTACAGATGACTTTCTGGCTGAAGCAGAAGTTAAAATGTTGGGATGGAGTAGTTGTCCCAGGAAAGCAGTGGGAGCAGCACAGCTGACTCAAGGGCCATTTCCACCATCAGCTCTGCGCTAGAAACTGTGCTCTGCACTTAGAGAGGAGAATCAGTGTTCTAGAAGAGTTAAATAGGCTGACATATAAGAGAATGAAGGAGAAGTCAGGTAACAGAATGCAAGTCCTTGGGGGGCTCAGAGAAACATTGCTGAGGCCCTGGCTACCAGAGCTAGTCAAACAAGTATTCTCTTATCAACTGACTGTCTTACTTATTCTCAGGTAGCTCTTAAGGAATAGATCAAAGGAACTAGGTAACTAATCATTTTTCTCCTAGTATCTAAATTCTAGGGAAGTGATGGACAATTAAGAAAGAAATAATATTAAAGTTGACCAATATAGTCCATGTAAGAGAATTCTAGATAATGGAGCCAGGAAGGTCAGGTAGTGAGTGGGCTGATGACAAGCATGGGCTGAGTGGACAGATATAAGGTGTTTTGGGGACATTTATTAATAAATGAGTGGCAATTACTGGCCATTTTTGATGAGGGCCTATGGGTGCAGGCAAAGCAAAAATCCAGTCTCAGAAGCACTGGTGTGCAGCAGAAGGAACTCACCAGGGAGAACACAATGAGACCACAAGAAGAACAGTAGCCAGAGAGCTTGTACAGATGATGACTGCCACTGGACCTGGTCAGCCCTTGAACATGAGCAGTAAGGGAGAGATCCAGGTAACTCCAGATTTGGCAGCCTCTAGGAATAACAGGAAGTGTGTGTGTGTGTGTGTGTGTACAGATGGGCATGTGTGTATATATTCGTGACTGTGATGTGTTAATGTGTGTGTATGTATGCATGTGTGTGAGTGTTAGATGGGGCTGTGTGTATGTGTGACTGTGTATGTGTGTGTAGGTTGGGGGAGATTTGATAAAGCCAAAAGGACACCAATGTAGCTCATGACTCATTCACGGCTTGAAACCTGTTTAAGAGCAAAATTTATTTCCTTTCTTTCATATCTTGTGGAATTTCCACAGCTGGAATCGCTGACTGTACCACAGAACTGATTTTTTAAGCTGAGAAGGCTATCTGCATGTCTTGGGAAAGGCAACTACACCCACTTCTACAGTGTGTAAGTGGAAAGCCAACAGAAATGACCAAGGAGCCGAACTGCTGACACTTTCTATACTTGGTTGCCAATAATCCTCCTAACTTCCAAATCACTTACAACTTGGCTCACAGCTTAAAAACCAGGCATATCAATAATAAATTTAGTAACCATGAAATATAAAGGATGGGGGAGGATGTGAAGGAAAAATGCATTTGGTTGAGAATTTCTGTGGGGATATAAGGTGCCGAGCAACACGGAGTTGCCTTAAATCCTTTGGCTCTGAGCATGCTTGTTTAAGTCTCTGCAAAGAAGGACCAACTCCAGGTTACATTAGTCACATGATCTAGGAATAATGCATTCTGTGCCTTCTGAGGAAAAAATATGCTTCCCCACCCATGTGCTTTAGAATGACACAAAGAAAATGTGACCATTAACATCACTGTTTTTTCAATAGTTGACCAAAATGTAATTATAATTGGTTTATTTTCATGGTACTGAGGGTTGAACATAGGGCTTTGCACATACTAATCAAGAGTGCTACCACTGAACTTTATCTCCAGCTTTATTTTTACCTATTATGTTAAAACACACTCTCACTAAAATGCTCAAAGTGGCTTTGACCTCACTCTGTAGCCCTAGATCTTGGACTTTCTCATTCTCCTGACTCATCCTGCAGAGTCCCTGGCTTTATAATCCTTCTCTACAGGCTTGACCATGTGATTTTTTTTTTCAGCACTTGGGATGAGAAAAGAAAACAACCAGCTACATCTGATTCTACTGTCTTGGTGGCAAAAAAATATAGACATTTGCTGTGACCTATTTGATCACTACATATGTATGCATGTATCAAAACATCACATAACACTCCAAAACATGAACATTTTCCTATGTCATTTTAAAAACTGAATTACAGAAGCCTTATGGGTTCTTTTAGAAACAAAGAATTGGATTCAAGTACACACATTTAGTCACTTGATTCATGTTAAAGAGATAATCATTTTAGTCTCTGGTCTCCTAGGCTACCTGTGACTCAAGAGATGGCAAATTTCCTCACACTAGCCAGGATCCTAACTGCCCCCAGAAAGACAGATGGGGGACTTAGGATAGCAGAGGACAGGATATTTAGCTACATGGCTACAAAGCTAGGCTTAGGTGGAGCCACAGGCTTCCTGTGGGAAGACAAAGTGAGCATCTAGGGCCTGCAAAGCCTTGCAGGTGCCTCAGCCTGCTCCTGTTGGCCACTGACCCTTGTTGCCGCTCTCTGCTGCCACCCACACTGTGGCTCTCAGGCAAACTTTTCTCCCATTGGGCTCGTCTTCCTAAACACACATTTTACACCGAATTCTCATAGTTTCTATTTAGATAAACGGCTCTGACTAGGTGGGTATCACTTTGTGCCTTGAAACCCAGAGTACCTATTACCCTCCAGAGCTTCTATCTTCTTTCCCTTTTCCCAGCAAGGCCTCACAGCGGCTTCTTCCTCAGATTACATCTGTTCTGCCCCCTCGGTTCCCATCATCTTGTTTGTTGTAGTAGAAAACAAACAAACAAAAAAAGCCAATAATCACAAGCTTTTCTTTAACACACACACCATAGCCTGTATGTAGCTTGTTTCTAGCATGTGGATCACCCACAACCTGAACTGCCACAGCCCTGACACATACGTTTCCGGACCATTAGGAATTGAGGTTGCATTTACATAATATTAAAGTCACTGTCTACAGTAGGCACAAAATAAAGTGAATGGCTTCAGTTCTCTCCCCCAGCAGCCACTCCGAGGCACATTTCTATGGGCTTCTGAGTTTCTGGCCGTGTGAACTGATAGCTATTACTAGTTTTGCTGATATCTGGTCCGCTCCTCCCTGTAACTGGATAGGAACAGCAGACCAGGCCAGACAGCAGAAGCTAAACTGCCAGAACCTGGGTAAAGAAGGTGGTGAGGTGGAGCCTGTCCTATCTCATCTCCCCAGCATGCCTTGCAGCTACAGGAAGCCACCCACCAGTATTTCAGAAACCACAGGCTCCTGCGGTTCTGAGAGCCCCTGTCCTGTGTGTCCTTAAAGCATGCACACTATTTAATGTCTCATTAGTCACCTTCTTTTACATGACTCAACTAGAACAAGGAAAGAGCAATAGTTACCCTGACTCAAGCACAGATGGGCCTCCTGTTATCCCATTCAATCATAAGCAACTGTTTCAGTGGAAATGTCTAGGGGCTGTGTGCTAGAATTTTATGACCTATGCTGTGCAGAAAATAACCTGTTTCTTGTCATGGAGAGAGGCTCTGGAAGACAAAGCCACACCAACAGTGTCTATCCTCCATTCCTAGTGCTGAGCAGAGTCTCGTCATTAGAGGGACACAGGCCCTGCTTGTCAGTTTGAGGTCAGAAAGGCCCTAGTTTCCCTCAGCCACCTTACTGTAGAACAATCATAAGAAAAAGATTCCAGATCAGAGACAGTCAGCTGTGCCCAAAGGCAGACTCTACAGTTGCCACCTTCAGACCTGCCTATGGTTCCTCGCTGACCATACCCAGGTCACTTAATCGCAGGTCTCGTGGCAGCTCCATTTCCAGAACTCTCTACTTTCTCTGACCAATAATCACCTTTCTGAAGTAAGGCCTGTATACTTCCCAAGGGCTCTGTGTTCATGAATTCCCCATCACTCAGTGCTACACAGGTGGTGTAGATAAGACAACCAAGGGTTCAAATACTATAACTCACAAAGATCAGATATATAAGGCTTTGCTTATTGCTAGAGCCACATCTCTATACCTTTCCTTTCCTCTAGCCATCTACTAAGCCTGCCAGCATGGCAGGCTTCCTAGACCCTCCCATGTGCCCCAGGCTTTATTATGTGCCTTGGTCACAGTCCTGAAATCATTTTGTCTTAAATCTCTCTTTTGTCAGGAAGTCAGGGAGTGGATGAACAAAGTTTGCACTAAGCTCATACATGACCACTTTTCCTGGCTGAATCTTTCTCTCAGGACCGCACCCAGCAACAAGGGGACCACAACATGGAAATGGTTTGGACCTATACAGAGATGGGTCAGGTTTGAATGCTTGTGTGTGTGTGTGTGTGTGTGTGTGTGTGTGTGTGTGCTATTTCCTAGGAATAGTCCCCTGGCCAAAGATGCAGCATTAACTGGCCAGTAAAAATGCTGTGACATGGGAAGAAGGAACCTAGACAGATAGATAAACAGAGAGAGAGAGAGAGAGAGAGAGAGAGAGAGAGAGAGAGAGGTGTCTTTGAGCTATGCATTTCACAAGCCCCTGAAAGTTATGAAGCCAACTTTGCCAGGCAGATGTGGCCAAGTAACTCATGAACCCCAGGACAGAATATTGTTGATGGAGCAATGACTCCTAGGGCTTTGGTGCAGTGTTATGTTTGAGAATGGTTCCTCATAAGGCACAGAATAGAAAGAGCAAAAGTAAAACACAAGTTGCATTCAACATGGAAACTTCACCTCCCACCCACCACCTCTTTGACATGTGTGGCTTGCTAAATCTAGAGCCTTGGCTAGCAAGCTGTTCAGGCTATCTCATACTCAAGAAAACAGGATTAAAAATATTGTTGAATATTTGAGTCACATTTTCAACGCCTGTATCTAAAATAAGGCCCCAATTTTGCATCTGCGATTATTTATGCCTGGAAATAAGGAAGTGAAATTCCCACCTACTGGAAGGACAGTTAGCAAGGCCACTCAGCCAGGCAAGTGTGGCTTAGAGTGGTACAAACTGCACTGCACGTGCAGCAGAGACTTGGGAGCCTGAGCAGCAGCTGCACAAGCACTACTAGCCAGATCAAGATAGGATCAGCCTGCAACCTTCACCAGGAGCAAGCAGGGGTCCTAGCTTCAGGGGGCTGGAGAGGTCGGAAGGGACAGCCTGTGTGAGAATGGTGACTCATAGTGGACAGAGTTCTCACAGCCTATTAGGATGCTGACTTCTTCCCTATCAGAATCCTTTCTGTACATCTCAGAGCTTAAGTAGGTTCCAAGTAACTTGATGTCTGTCTCCTTTTGACATATATGCTTAGTTTCCTATACAGGACATTGCTATGGAGCATCTGTCTCTATGAGAGTTTCTTTCACAAACCTCCTCTGAGTTGTGCTGAGCTGAGCTGATACTAACTCTACTGTCAGATTAACAGTGTCCCACAAGCTGATATCAATTGTGGATTCGTGCTACTTCAGTCATAGTAATGGGTGAGAGCGCAGGATGGAACCCAAGTGGAGCCTTAAAGTTCATGAAGACCTTTGGAAGACAACCTTTAAGTTTGAATTTCAAGAAAAATACTCTCCATCCTCTGGTGACTTAAATATGGACAGGAGTAAGAAGCCTATCTAAAATCCTGAGCCCTCTATAGCTTGATCTTCCTATGAACCTAGACCAGGCTATGAACTGATTTACAATGCTGAATGGCTTCTTAGAGACCCTACCTTCTCTCTGGAATCACTGGGTCACCAGCTGCCACTGGACCACTAGGAACTTCTGGGCTGCTGTGGGTTCTCTGTAGTCTGCTGACCATTATAAACAAGATTTGGAAAATAACTGTCATTTTACAAGGAATCTAAGACCTACTAGTTATATTAAGAAGGAAGTTTTGGTCCCTGAATCTGAACTCCACTTGAATATTTTTTTTTAAAGACCAAATCCAAAGTCTTTTAATGCAGACTTCTCCCTGCTATTAAAAATAAAATAAAAAGGACAGAAATCAGTATTTTTTTTACAAATCATTGCACTAAAATCACTGTCTGATTTTGAAACTACACAGCCAATTGATGTATCCTGTATGCTCCTTCTCTCCTCTGTCAGCTTCTGCAGTAATTTATTTCTCACATGATGGTCCGTTGTAATAATACCTTATGATAACTGTCAAGATAGATTTTACCGTGGGAGCAAATGTTTCTCCGCTGTTTTAAATGCTTCTGTCTTCCCAGTGTTGGTTAATTTTGTTTGCGTCATTTAGAGCTTTGATTTTAGTCAGCATTATTAATAATTTACTCTTTAACTTAATGGGACTGCAGAGGGGATGAGACAGGTCTGGTTCAAGCAGTGTGAGCTCCCTGTGATGGACAGCTATGAGAATCTTGTGTATGTTGCCAAGTGCATTACAGAGTAATAAATGTATAACGAACTGGGTTGTCTGTGTGTGTGCTAAAAATGAACATAGAATTAAGTAAAGGTAGCATTGCCACTGTTCAGCCTCTGCTATTAAAAAGCCCAATCTGAAAACTATTGCAGGCTGCAGAATTGAGTCCTAGGAGTGCACTTCCTGTGTAAACAGCCCACATTCACACCTGGAGTCTTGAATTATCTTCAAAGTGCTTGCTACTAGAATAGATTCATCAGTAGAGGTTTTGAGTTGTGTTCTAACATGTATGCACCATCTTTATATTTCATTCACTTAGTAAAACATGATCTAAATGGTACCATTTGTGGGTGTTAAGAGGTTAAACAGTAAAACCTCAGAAGTTTGCAGTTGCTTGTGGAGGAGGGGCAGACCCAGTCAATGTGGGATGAAGAACCACATTCACAATGGAGCAGAATGTGCTGTGGTGAGAACTCTGTTTTCCTTCACACTAAATCCAGTAGTAATAATGCCTTCAGGAAGAAGGGAGAAAATTATGGCCAGCTCTCAACAAAGCTGTCAGAATGTTCTAGAAAGGCTACAAAAAACTGTACCCTTGAATTCAAAACTATATAGATAGAGGAATAGGTGACACCCTTCAATACAACTGCATATAGCAACAGACACTGGGATTCCTTTACGTTAGGGTGAAAATTTTCACAAAAGAATGCCTCTTATGATGCAGGAAAGCTGGACAGAATCCAGAGCACCCCAAGACACAGAAAATTCTAGTAATCGAGACACTAGAAAAAAACAAACAACAAACACACACTCCTGTGTCACTCTTCACTTGCACACCCTTTTGAGCATTACTAGGGTTCTAATCCGAGAAGCAAAGGCCAGTGTGAGACATCCTGCAGATTCAATAGCTATTTTTATGCGTGTAATGGAAAAGGTCCCTTTAGTGTTTGCCATCAGCAGTAATGTAAAGTTGGTGGACCACTCCAAGAGATACAGTCTACATGGACCACACATTTGGATTCTTAATGACAACTGCTCAGATTCATGTTTGTAGCAAGCTTTTCTCTACTTTTATAACAAGAGTTAGAACAAGAAAACAGCAACAGCACTCTCTACATAATTTCTCCTAAGCACAATTTCACCTGGCATGCTTGTATTGCAGTGGATGAGAATATTCGTCACTCTCTGGCAATCCTCTTGGCTACAAAGTAGGAGCAAGCAGCCTCTAAAAGTGCAGAGCCAGGAAGAGGTGGTCCTGTAGGCTCCTCGCTCCCACAAGCAGCCCCGTGGCAGCCTCCTAGTCTTCGGTTCAGAATCTGCTACTATTTTGGGATAGGGACCAAGTTCAGACTTCAAAAATAACCTTCATTAGAGGCTAGAGTTTTACCCTTCTGTACAGAGAAAGCATTTTGCAGAAGGTGTTAAAAAAAAAAAAAGACTCAGATGCATAAATAGCTACCTAGCTTGTGTCTTCTACATAGGGGGTAAACAGAAAATACTAGCCATTTGAATAGCCTGGGTCATGTGTCTATGGAACATTCTGTGCGTCTCCAGGCACATCCATAACCACAAGGAAGATGTTACCAGGTTCTGTTGAAAATACAGGCACAGAGGCTGTCCTGGTGATGTGACAGATAGCTCCTGAAGTTCTCTTCATTTAGCCTTTTTTCCATCAGTCCAGTTATCCTAATGATGGCCACTGAAAAACTAGCTAATCTGTACTTCAGGAACTAATGCTCCTGAGGCAAACTTTCTTTGCTTTTATAGTATGTGAAGCAGAAAAATGATATATTCAATACATCAAACTTGTATAAGTTTCAAGTGCAAATGAGTGTTCCCTTCATTCCTGCAAATTGCAGAAATAACAGCTTTCCAGAAAGTAGTACTGAGGTTGGGGGAAAGTATACATCTATCTGTTGATTGCCAGATTGACATTTTCAGGAAGTGGCTGTGAGGCTTTTGTGCATCTCCAGAATGTCTAACTGGGACACAACTGTTTTAAACGGAAGGAAACCATTATCCACATATTGCTGCTGTCCAGATAATGACAAACTGTGGCCAATGTTAATATATGACAGCTATTGGTCACTGTGCATTAAAAGTAAAACAGATTTACTAGTCAACATAGAGAAATAAATAGGTGAGATGGCTAGAATATGGGGGAAGAAAGAGAAAGGTAAGCCAAGGAGGGATGCGATCCTCTCCTCTGATCTTACAATGGCTCAGTTACTCTCTTTACACTTCATTTACTTCCTCAGTAAATTTATACACTTCATGAATGGTCCACAGGCTCTGGAACCCAGCCCATTGAGCTCCATATCTGCAAAGCCCACACCACTGGCAGAGCTACTGGCTCTCTTTAGTGATCGGCTTGATTGATCTCATGAATTGATAAGAGCTATTTATTTCTTTTTTAATAAATACTTTTTAATTCAATTAATCTTCTTGTTCAAGCATGTGCTAAGTTTAGACATGGTGCTTTAGCTGCAACGGCATCATGAGGCAGGAACATTTTTATATAACAGCAAATTCATTCTTTCCAGAACATTAGCCTAGAATTTTTAATAACCCAGCAATCAAGTTTGCACACCACTACTACAATGGCTACATCTCTGGCCCAATTTATTCTCTTACACAGATACCCACTCTAACTAATTCATATGCTTAAATGTATCAGCTTTAAATTGGGAATTTAGAAGTCTTCTTGTTGGAAAGCAGTAAAGCAGTATACTCTAATTCCAGGCATGTCTAATAGAGATCTTATTCCTAAACTAAAGTGTCATTAAATCACTTGAATATTGTGTTCCTGGCTTCTATGATCCATTACATATTACATCTGTATTTAAATGAAGATTTTGGCTATCCTTACAATAACATATAAAATAGTTATTATAAAAGAACTCATTTGTGAGCTATTCAAAATAGAACAAGTTGTTTCCTTATTAGATGGTCAGCAACTTTAATAATCAACAAACATACATTAAACATTGGAAGAGTGATAGTAGCCATATGCCTGAGATTCACTGGCATCAACCCTGACTTGCTGGCAGGGGAAGACTGAAAAGGAACTGCATTTATCCCTTTTCTTCCTTTCTCATCTCTCTGAGTATCCAACTCCACAGTCTCATATTTTATAGTTGTCTTTATCATTGACTTATGAATTTTCTAGAGAAAAGGAATTATAGCAAATTTGCATTAAAAAGAACTTCATACAAGGGGGAGAATGTATTAGTGTAAGGAATGAAAAGTAAAATTAGCCAAACTGAAGATTTTTACTACTAAAGGCAGGCAAGTCTTCCGTACCTTCAAACAGACCAGCATTTGAGAATACGAGTCAGCCTCACAGTGACCCACTCTTCTCCCTTCTAGTGCTCTGTCTCCCTTCTCACATTGTCTACATTTTAGAAAGGGCTTCTCTCTTTTTCTCACCTGCTTTCTGAACCAGTCTTTGACCACACTAAGGAACTTAGCATTTTCATGAAGGAACAAGTGAAAATTAGGGAGGTGCTTGTTTTTTGATTAGTAAGGACTCTTTAAAAAAAAAAAAAAAAAAACCATTAGATGAATTTTAAAATTATTTAATATGAGCATGTTCCATATTGGGAAGCAATATTTTTAATCTTTTATTAATAGGAAAATAAATAGGTGAAAACAATGGTGTGTGCATTTTAGGAAGTTTTTTAAATAATACGTTTCAAGCTACAAAGGTTTGAAATTGAAAACATTTCATGAATTTGTATTTTCTTAAATATTGAGTAAATGGAGTAATGTAAAACATTCACAAAACATAACATCCAATCTTTCAACAGCCATGGATTCACTTACTACTTTAGGAAAACTCAGTGTCCCTAACCTCATCCTGCCTGTCCCTGCTACGATTAATCAGCACCCTGAATCTGGCGTCACTGTTTTATGTTTGCTTTCAAAAAAATTGTTTCTCATTTTCCAGTAACTAGTTGATAATATATTTTAAAGGGTTTTTTGTCTTCTGATCCCACAAAAAGGAAAAACAATTTTTTATTCTTTTGTAGTTTGCTTTTTCCATTCTGGAATTAATTGATGCATTCCTCTACACTGATGTGTAGCATATAGTCAGATCCCTTTACCTGCTATGTGGCATCCCTTTGTAAGCACATATCACACGTCATAAAATACTCACTTCCCCATGGAGCTCCTGGTTTCTTAAAGCTTTTGTTATTACAAAGAGTGCTCCTATGAATAGTCTTGAATATTCTAATTTTTACCAATCTGGTGATAGGATAATGTGGTTTTAATTTTGCATTTCCCTAGTCACTGAGATGGGGGATCTTTTCATATGTTTATAAGTCATTTTCCTCTTTTATAGGTGCCTATTCAAACCTTTTAGTTATTTTGTTACTTGCTTTATTATTAATTTAAACAATCTCACTTGCAGGGTATATTTTCTTCTAAAACAAAAGTTTTAGTAGTTCACAATTTTACCTTTAGTGATTTGATTGTAGAAGAAATGATTTAAAAGGGGGTTTAATTTTCATTTCTTTCCTTAGCTGGATAATAAGTTAGTCTCCAGTTATGACAAGGTAATTTTTTTCCTCTCTTCTCAGTTACAATTCTAGCTCATTATAAAGTAAATTTTCACATATTTGTGGTTGGCTTGGGGCATCTTCTTTTCTATTGGACCACCTTCAAGTGGTCAGTTTCTTTATTTAGCTATTCTTAAGCTTGGAGCTACTTCACAAAACAATAAAAATCATCTTGTCAATCTTTGTGAAAAGGTGAAGTTTTGTTTGGGATTAAGTCACATTCCCAAAAAAATTTTTTTTTCTTTTTTAACTTGGTGTCTTTAAACCAGCCCAGCCTCCTATCCATGAACATAGTGCATCTTTTCATTGCAGTGGATGCTGGTAACTTGGTTTATTCTTCTTTCTAAGCCTGTATGTGATTTATGTTTTCCCATTGTGAAGTTTAAAGGTTTGGAAATATGGTATTTTTCTAACTGTTTTGACCACTTGTTCTTTTCTAACCTCTTTCCTTAGTTTCCTCCTTTGTTAGTAAGGATGTAGCCCTTGCCTGTCTTTTTGCTGTTCCAGACTCTATTTAGCTGCCATATATTTTCAGCTCTGTTCTTAATTTCTTGGAAACTATTCATGCTGGATGTTCAGTCTCAATGAGAGAAATGAATGGTTGAAACTGATTTCAGGTCCTAATAGACTCTGATGTGTTTCTAGCATTTCCCATGTGTTCTTTTGATTTTCCTTTTTTACTCTCCTCTTGCCTCTTTTTTGATTCAGTTTTTCTTTGCTACTAAATTCAAAGATCTACATACATACATACATTCGCACATACACACACCTTATTCCTTTTATTTTTACTGGCTTACATGTGTGCAATTAAGACACAAATCTAATAAATACCCTTAGATTTTATCTAGTTGATATTTTCCTAAAGCCAATTTTTGCTTCTAATGTGAGTATAGCCCAGAGCCCTGCACTCCAGGATCTTTCTTTGCCAGCTTTGGATGGAGCCAACTGTTCACCACAGACTTCTATGAGGTCAGAGATGGCACACAGAGAAGCCTGCCACGCTTAGCCAAATCTTTGCCAGAAGAAAATGAAGTTCTGTTTGAACTTTATTGAACCTGACTAAACCAATTCTATGGAGGCTCTGCCTATGGTAGTCAAGACCTATATCTGTTATATGTGCCTGGTTCTTAGACTAGATTTCTGGTTGGAAGAATATTTTAAAGTTCTTTTCAAAGAGAGGAACCCTGAACACTCTAAGAGAGGAAGTGACTGAGGTCACCCAGAAGTCAGTTGGCAGAACCAGAAATAGACCCCAGGTCTCACTCTCAGTTCAGACAAAGCAGCATGTTCTGAGAGAGGGGAGGAGGGAGGCATACAAAAAATATTTCCTTTAAAAAATGCTTTTCTCTTTTACTTAAATCTGTCTGTTAACTACACAATGATTTGGAATGGTTTAGTAACTCAGACTGGCAAAAACCACAGTTGGTGGAACCTGCTATGGCTCCCTTCTCCTGATTCCCATGATGCTCCCACTCTTCCATCACGGCTTCCCCTTGCCCTTTAATGCTGATTGTGGGAAATGCTGTCTGGGAGATGTCTTTTCTTCAACACTTTAGGAGTCTGTAATGGGCCTTCACAGATGATGTCAGAAGTATAGACTGTATAAGGTCTGATGCAATTTCAAGGCCAGTTCTATAACTGTAGTGAGAATGCACTACTCACATCCCACTTTTCACTCAGCTTTGAAGTCCCCAAAGTTAAAGCCAAAAAAGAAAGAAAGAAAGAAAAAGAAAAAACAACCAGAGAAAGGGTATGTGCTATGGTCCCAGAGCCCTAGGAAAAAATGATGTATTTTTTCTTGGTTTTTCAACATCGTCACAAATTTCTCCCCTGGTGAGGCTGCTTGAGGCCTCACATGCAGTCCCCCTAAAAGAGGCAAGGAGCCCTCCATGTGAAGGAGACCAATAAGAACAGGCTAAATACAGTTCTCTGGGATTGGCTCCTTTTCCCAGAAATAAGGAGTTATAGAGAAAACATAAATGGAGTCTAAATCTGGTGAGATTTGCAGAACCTCAGGGTTTCGCTGGGTCAGGAACAGGGTAAAAATAGTCTATCAGGATGAATCCTAGCCAGGGAGACAGACAAACGAAGGACAGGGAGACACGATGCACATTTCACTTTTTCCAACTTCCTGCTTGATGTCAGTCTTTCTCTCTGATTTACTCACTCTCCAACTGCAGTGCAGAGAAGCTCCCTGTAGTGCAGGGACCCTGGAGACCACGGTCCTTTTCAAAGGTCCAATCACAAAAGGTACAATAAAAATAGGTCCCACAGGGCTAGCCAGACTGTGGTGCAGAAACTGGTCCCTGACAATTCAGTACAACCATGAAGAACACAAAGCAACGAAGAACAAAGGTCCTCTAGCTTTCAACCTGTTTCCACCTGTCCATGAAAAGCAAATGCTATCTTCTTTCCGAAAATCTCTACGATTGGCATAAAGGGAGTTAAAAACACAGGTCCGTCGTAGGAAGAATGACATTATAGTTTATGAAAAACCCACTTACGTTGCCTCACATCGATGGAACTTTTGTTTTCTAGCAGGGAATGAGGGGCATCCTGTGGTACTGAAGCTCAGGAAGTACCCAGTGTCTTTTCAGACTTTAGAACTAGGGTCAAGAAAGCACATGTTCACTGGGCCGGGCACCTCAGCTTCTCTTTCATCTCCATCCCCTCTCCCACCTCTGAGGAGAAGGAAAGGGAAGAGAGACTGGGTAGCACATCATTCTTCCCTGACATTCTTTACTTTTTTTTTTAGGATTCTGCCTCACTGGGTAGGAAAGCTCTGAGTAATGTGACTGTCCAAAGGTGTGGTCAACATAGCCTACATCCTGTCAGTAAGCAAGTGACTGAGTCCATAGATCCCGAGTTAGATCACAGGTGGATCCCACTAATTTCACACACTAGCAACTGTGCATTAGCTCACTAGTGGGTCCACAGTCCCCTTCACAGGTTTGATACTAATAAATCAATGTCCAATGTATGTTAGTGATCACAAGATAATTCACAGCCAACTTCCATCTATCACTTGAAGGAAAAAAATCTGAAAGCCAAGAAAGCATGCACTACCTATCAGCTTTGTGAATATGAAATGCAGAAGTGCATTAATACTGGGGGACAGGTGATAGGCAGAATGCCAAGATATAATGATGTCCAGATTTCAATATCTTAATCATAAGTGAATTTTACAGAAATCTCTGACTTCCTTAGGGTTTTCAATACAATCAGAATATCATCACCTGAATGGCATTAATTCATGTCTGGTCTGTCTTCATCACTAAACACTGGGATTCTTGAGTGAAGGTATCAAGGCATTTCAAATGCTCATAACCTGGTAGAGGCCTGCCATGTAGTGATAAACAATTGGCAATAGATGGATGAATAAATGGTAGGAAGTGGAAAATATTTAGGAATAAACATTGAAAAAAATGAGGCAATGAACAGAAGGAGGGAAGGAAGAAAAGAAGAGAAAGAGGATCCTCAGCAGCAGCCATGGTGCTCCCAATCAGCAGTACGGGTGTGCAACTGTGCTACCACACTGTCTGCAGATATGCAGCCTCCTAGACCAAACACAGCATGAACAGGAAGTTGTCGTCTGGCTTCACTCTTGAAGCTAGTGAGCATCATTCAAAGTCAAGTTTGCCAAGTATCATGGTAGTTCCTGGGGTCTTTGCTCCCTCTTTGGGGCCCCTTTATCCACTCAAGCATTAGCCACCTCTGACATTGTTCACTGGATCCTATGGATGCATCACATTGTACTGTGACAGTTTCATCAGCTTTAATCCAGTGGTCCCTAACATTTATAGGGATGAGAAACAGTAGTTGACTGGGTTTGTCTCCAACCTGTCCTGACAGTCCACTAAAAGTAACGTGAGGCTCTTCTCAGGAAAAATGCACCCTTCACTGGGCCTCTATGCAAAAACTCAGGCATTAATGAAAGTGGTTTCAGGCATTCAGAAGCCTAGATTGGTTATCAAGAACTACTTAGGTCTACTTATTATTTTCATTGCATTTTCTAAGTTTTCATTCCTAATTGAGAAAATGTCCAGCTTAGAGGATTTCCAAACACCAATAACCAGACTGAGAAGACAGTTCTGTCAGAATCAGACCTCAAAGTATGTACTTTATGTTTATATGGAAAGACTGTTAGACTTCTTGATATAAATTCAGTAGCAGGATAATGTAGGGGTCCTCCTCCTATTCTTAGACCAGCAGTAACCTTTGCATGAAAACAGACAGACAGACAGACAGACAAACACACAACACCATACACACACACACACCATGGAAGATGAATGTGGTAATACTAACACCCCCTGAGAAGCACAGAGAGGCATAGACACGAGTCAGTTGCTAGCTTTCTTCTCAGTCATCAGTGGAGATATGGGCACAACAGCTTATGCTGTGTAGTTTCTAAATGATCCTTGAATTCCCAGTTGATTACCTGTGCATAACTGTTTCATCTACAGTTTCTTTCCCTTCCCCATCTCCCTCCCAACTCCATAGCAGTACTGTGAGATATCCTTCAGAGAAAACAACTGCACTCAAACCCCATTCAGGATCTGGGGTGATGGTTAATCATTTTTTTTCCTTTAGGTTTTTAAAGACAAGGTTTTTCTGTGTGATTTCTCTGGCTGTCCTAGAACTCACTATGTAGACCAAGCTGGCTTCAGACTTACCAAGATCCACCTTCCTTCTCCTTGCAAGTGCTGGGATTAAAGGCATGAGCCACCACACCTGGCTGGTGATGGCTAATCTTAATCATCAATGATTAGATTAAAAAACACCTAAGGTGTGGATAGGTGGTGGACAGAGGCAAGCAGATCTCTATGAGTTTGAGGCCAACCTAGTCTACAGAGTGAGTTCCAGGACATCCAAGGCTACAAAAAGAAACCTTCTCTTGAAAAACAAAAATAAAAACAAACAAACAAACACCACCTAAAGAGTTAAGAAAGCAGATCTCTGGACACAGCTTTACAGAAAAGAATTTCCAGCAAAGATTAACTTTGTAACAAAGTCTGCACTAAATATGACCAACACCATCCCAAAAGCTTGGGGCTGACTTAGAATAAAAAAAAAAAAGAGAATGGCTGCTCACACAACAGTCCATCTTTGCTTCCTGATTGCCATGAGGTCAGCTGCTCTGTTGCTCAAGGCCCTCACCACTATGATGAGCTAAAAACAAAAGACAAAATAAATCACCCCTTCTTGTAAGTAGCTTGTCAGGTATTTTGTCACTCTGAGGAAAGGCTCATGGGAGTTCAGCATGTTGTCAGTGTCTGGTTCCTGAGGAAAGTGGACAAGAGGAGCTTGTCTTAGAATTTCCTGAGAAAAGGACAGCATGTTAGGAAAGGAGGCGTGCTACTTGTTTTTTTCCCCAACTCTTTATTAATATTCAATTTTAAGGTGGTATTTGGTATCTGGTTTGCTGCTGTCCTGGTTGTTATCATTGAAGCAGTTGTCATTCTCAGATCTCTAATGGAGGGGCTCGTTTTTCTGGACATATTAGTTACACTATTTGTGTGTGTAATCAAGAAAGTCAGATTCCACATCCCTGGAACATTTTAGGTGGGGAGAAAGAGTCCACAACAACCTCACCGTCACTTTGATTAGGGTTTCCCATTAATACTTTCAGAATAGATCCCCCAAAGACTGGATCCCTCAAATGGGCATTGCATCGTCAGCAAGGAGAACTGGTTAATCACACAGTTTGGGGGTCATCAACCAAGGATAACTGGTAGAGTGCACAGTGTTAAGCCACATCCCAGACCACCTATCACAGAAATGTGACAACAATCAACAATATCTTTCAACAAGGCTCACAGGTGTTCAAGAAACATGCTCCAATTAGAAGAATGCTTCTTGTGGTGGCCCTTAAAAGTACACAGCACTATTTCACAGTCATCCCTGGAAGTGCTATTTTCCAGCTAAGCGATTTAGAATTGTTAGGATGAGGGAGTCAAATGCCTGAGCACTGATCATCTGTGTGTCCATAGGTTGTCAACAACTTAACACTAAGTAGTCTCTGCCTTTAGTTTGTTAATATATGCAGACTTCAATTTTCTGATGTTGGCTGAGAATATATAAAGAAAAGCTTCATCCTTTCTTAAACTGGAAGTCAAAAGAATCCCTTCTTCCTTTAAAGAGCTTCTTGTTGGATATTTTATCACAATAAGAAGATCAATTAATACATTAGTGCAGGGCTGTGGTGTTGTCTCATTGCTTTGTTAGTTCTGTGCATGAGAGCAAGTACACACTAACAAGGCCACACACTATTTAAGAGAGGAGTCCCAGGCAGGTGAAGAAGCAGAGGAGCAAGACAGAAGTCAGAGAGGGGACAGAGAAGAAAGGACCAGAGCACATGCTCACAGTTGCTTTTAAGGGAAAGGGCATGCACGGGTATGCATCATGGGTCCAGGGAGGTGCTTCCAAGTCCAGGGAGGTGCTTCCCTATGCAGTGCTGCAGGGTTTATGTAGCCACGCCCAGGGGCGTGCCTCCATGCAAGGTGCATCTCACCTGAGCCGAGTAGGCTCAGCTACATGGAATGCCAGGAATCCTTACATTAATTTCTACACCCCTAATGACAGACAATGTTGAACACAGCTGAGCATCAGCCCCAGGCCTCATGTCACATATTTAATTAGACCTTGTCCTCTGTTTTTCAACTTAATCTGCTTTTTGTAAGTATTAGTTAAAGCTTATAGATAGGTGATCAAGGTATGGAGTAGGCTTGTCATAGATGCTTTTGGAGGTATAGTGATGTGTCTTTCTAAATATCGTCTGTGTCAGGATATATTCACCACTTTCCAAGAAACACGGGATTTCTATTTCTTTGTAAATTTAACAACTTATCAAAATATGTGCATCTTATACCTGTGGTGGGAATGTTCTCTGTGTACTGTAAATAAAGAACTGTTTTGGCCTATGTAGAGCACCGTAGAAGTGGGTGGAGAATCGGAGCATAAGCAGGTAGGAAGAAGGGTGGAGTTTGTCAGTCTCATCCGACCCCCAAGAGGAACAGACATGTAAGAGGTACCAGCCAGCCAGGGGCTGAGCCACATGGCGGGAAGATTAATAGAAATGGCTTAATCTAAGAAGAAAGAGCTATCTAGTAATGAGCATAAGACATGGGACAAACAGTTTAAAGGATATAAGCGTGTGATTCATTTCTTTGGGGGACAAAAGCCGCCACGAACCAGGTTTCAACTGCCGCACGTGCCAGGTCACAAACCTCCCGGCCCCAAAACAGGCTGGGAAAAACCTACTACAACATATACCCTTGAATTCATTTATCTCTTCAGTTTCAATAAATTTTTCTATGATCATTGTGTGGTATGTCTTTTATTTCTTTTCAAAACATAAGCAATTATAATAGTTTCCAACATAATGCTGACCTAATTTGAAATTTTAAATTTTTGTTTAAAGAAAACAAATTAAATTATTACAAGCACATTTTTAATGTGCATAACTTTATTTTTTTATTATTATGAACAAAGAAGTCACACTTTCTATCCTTATATATCCTTATTCAAGGTCCCTTCCCCCTCCCACCCCATCAGGTCATTCTCTCTTCTCCACAACTTCCCATCCCCCATCCTGGGCAGGCGGCAGGCAGTCCCAAGGTCCCACTGTCCCAATATTGCTTAGATCAGCCTCCACTCCTGGCAGATCCAGTTTTCTCCCCTCAACCTCAAGACTGAGTCAGGTGTTCCTCTAAGGGGAGTGAGATCCAAGGAGTCAGTCCAAGGTGTTTCTGATCCCAAGCTGTTCAGCTGTTGTGGTTTGCAGCTTGAGCATGCTTTGCTTTTTTCTTGTTTGTTTGTTTGTTTGTTTGTAGTCCACTAATGAGTGAGTACATCCCCTACTTATCTTCCTGGGTTTGTGATACCTCGCTCAGGAAGATATTCTCCAAATACATCCATTTGCCTGCAAATTTTAGAATATCAGTTTTTCTTACTGCTGAGTAGTACTCCATTGTGTAGACGTACCACAGTTTGTTAATCCATTCTTGAGTTGAGGGGCTAATGTGCATAAATTTATTGAGATCACTTTTATTGGTATTATTAACTCCTGGTGTCCAAATGATCGAGTAGAGGAAGCCCTAATACACCATAGGTACATACCTGGGGGCATTCTGGAAGAGGTTGGCACTTGAGTTCTAGACTCACTTTCACCAATGTGAAGAGAGAGTCTAAAAATGTGAAAGAAGGGCGATTCTTCTTCTTCTTCTTCTTCTTCTTCTTCTTCTTCTTCTTCTTCTTCTCCTTCTCCCTCTCCCTCTCCCTCTCCCTCTCCCTCTCCCTCTCTCTCTCTCTCTCTCTCTCTCTCTCTCTCTCTCTCTCTCTCTCTCTCTGTTTGATTTGGGACATCCATCATTTCCTGCCATTAGATTTTGATACTCCAATTTTGGGAAATCTTTGTGTTTGGACTGGAAACACACCACCCAGTTTCTTGGGCCTCCAAGTTGCTGAGTGTAGACACAAAACTTGTTAGCCCCTATAGTCTCCTGAGCCAGTTGTCCCACAGTGAATCTCTTGCCCTGTATATACACATTTCTTCTTGACTCTGTTTCTTTAGGAGCTTGAAGGGAATCACTGATAAATGGTAGCATGGTACAGTCAAGAAACAATAACAAAAAACTATCAGAAAAATAGAAAAATCACTCAGGAGCTCTTACCCACAAGAAATGTTTGTGTGTTAGTGACCAGACTTCAGATATAGATATTAAGTATTGCTTTTTCCTAAAAACTCTCTTACATCTTGTATTTTCACTCAATTAATGAAGATATATACACATATATATCAACCACTAATCTATAGTGAGCATTTAGGGATTTTTTTTCATTTTTTCCTAGAAACTTTATTCTAATGAACAAAATTAAACATACATATATAAGGGAATTCCTTATACAATCACTTATGTCTTTGGATATGTTCCATCAAATGACAACTACACTATCTTGTACTTATACCGATGGGTAGTGCTGACTGCTCACTAAAGTCTCCTGTAAATGCTATCAGTAGGACCTAATCTCTACTTTTAATGAGTCTTTAGTATGTGACAGTCATATCTCATATTTTTTTTATATTTTAAGCTCTACAAAAGTTTTCTTTGTGTTCGGTTCTGTATTGTATTTTTTAAAATTTATTTAACTTTATTTTTGTTGTGAAGGTGGCAAGTCCCCTGGAACTGGACTTACAGACAGTTGTAAGATGGCATGTGGTTGCAGGGAATTGAACCTAGATCCTCTGGAAGAGCAGGAACTGTTCTTAACCACTGAGCCATCTCTACAGCCTCTGTATTTTTTTTAATTATGTTGTTTCTCCTATTTTGGTTACCTCTTTTTCATTAATTTTAAGAGATTTTTGTATACTAGGGGAATATAGTATCTTTCATATTTCTTGCATGTTAATCTCAAAATAATGTTTGTGTTTAAATATTTTCTTCTCTTTATCTCAGAAAACTTCTGATACACAAAAGTAGAGATAATTATATAATAAAACCACATATAGAAATATACTATTATGAAAAATTACAAAAATTTTAGCAACTTGGTTCTATATGTGAAATCTTCTTTGCCATTGTTGTAAGCAAAGCTCACTTTACCTATAAATCCATCAGTATGTACCAGAATTATAAGAATACCATGACAACTCCATACATGACCTTTCCCTGACTTATCTACCTTAATACCAAGAAACTACCACCTACCCGCCCCCATAAAGTCCTTTGCATAACATCTGCCCCTTCTAAAGCCCTTGCTATCATCTTTCCCCTAGAGACTATCATCTGAGACTTCATTTTACTATTCATACGTTCTTAGATACATTTCCACAATATTCATTATCAAAATCCATTTTCACAAAGTTTTTTATTCCTTCATTTATCTGTTTTCCACAAAGTGTAGCATCAGATGATAGGTTTCTGAACCTGAAGTCGATCATGATTCTTACCTCCACTGCCTTTCCTTGGAGCTCTGTATTTCCAATCTAAATGATAGTGCACGCTGAAATCATGAGCTCTTCCTGATAATTTTCCATGTTGTGGGCATTTACATAGGCATTTGGGGAAGTTATGGGTTTTCCCCAAAGCATTTCCCACTTACCACAACAACCCAACTCACAGCCAACTTCAGGATTTCCCCCAGATCAATACACTTATTTTAGTGCCATATTAGCTCATCCTCATTAAATCTCCCTTTGCCTATGCAGCAAGTATCTTTCCCAGAATGCTGCCTTCACCAGCTGTCTGTCTTCTTTTACTCAGGAGGACTTTCCCAGGAAAACCAGGCCTCTAACCAGACATGTCTAACTTCTCTGTGATGGCATTACACAGACAAGGTCAGTGGCTCTTCTTGTGTTTTACAAATGGTTCAGGTTAGGAGAATCTGTGACTTCCACAGGCTCACTTGAACAGTACTAAACTTAAGCCATATTTTTGGGATATTATGATCACACTACTTGGCAGAAATAACTTAAGAGGTTAAATATTTTTTTTTTTTGCTCATGATTTCAGAGGAGTTTCACCCACCATAGCAAGAAAGTCATCATGGAATAGCTCAGTTTACATAACCAGAGCATGTAGCAGATGCTGTTTATATCAGAGCAGCTCAGGAAATAGAGAATAGAGGCTGAAACCAAAGGCCCAGCTATAACGTTTAAAAATTCACCCCTAGTGATCTACTTTCATTTGCTATGTTCTACTTCAAAAGGCTTCCATATCAACCCAGAATAGCACCATCATCTGGGAAAATAAATAAGCATCCTAAATATGAACCTAGAGGGGGAGAGCATTTCAGAATTAAGCAATAACAGTGTTTATTCATGATCGGTTCATAAATGATAGACTTGCTTATTGGAACCATTTATTTTTAGAATACAACAGATTTTTACTGAATGAGCATAGCTATCTCTCAGATCTTAGAGGCTTCTGGGGTGGAATAAAATAAAAACAAAGAAACAAAATCAGAGCAACAGGATACACTAAGAGACAATATGGAAAATACTAGCAAGCTTTTCCCAGAAGCTGGTCTCAATTCCATACCATATTCATGGAAACATGTTACCTAGGTCAAAATTAACCCATGGAATATCAGTTGACAGAGTTCATAGACAATATCTCTCATACAGACGCTATTGCTTAGTGAGATGAACTGAATGATTTGCTCAAGGTTGAAGAAAATAATCATCACATGCAGGACTCCTGACTGTTCTGTATACCGAACCAAGCCAGAACATCTATGGTTGGTAGCATGCTGTGGCATCAAAGCTTTCACCCAAACACGGAAGGCCAGGATTGCCTTTTTAAGACATCTTGTATCATAACAGAGCCTAAAATCAACTCAGTAGTATTGACTACAATTGTTACACTAATTTCCAAAGACTTCAACTAAAAACGGTTAAACATGAGGTCATATAAACTGCACTTCTGGACTCCTGCACTAGGGACATCAATCAGACATGGCTCTGCTAAAAGCTAACATCTCTGAAACAAAAGGCAAATATGAGGATAAGGATCAGATAAAAAATAGATTTTAAAGGTGAACAGATCCCTAACCCTGATGTCCTCGGAAGGCCCACAAACAAAGTGTCAGTCCCATCCCACCCTTGACCTGCCTCAGCTTGTAAGAACTTGATCTTTTGTCTCTGAAAAGACAACAGGATTGGGTCTTTAAATGAAGAAATAAATAGTAAGTAGTTTTCCAGGTTTTTTGCAGCTATGTCTCATATTTGACAATCTTACACTCCCCGACTTGACAGTCTGCTTTCACTAATCCATATGCATATAAGGTGTATATTACCCCCATGTCTACGAGATTCTCACTTAGCCAACGACATCTGTCTTTGAACTGTCATGAAATGCTAGAATGATTCTTTTTCTTTTGTGGTGTCAATTCCTCTTTCTGTCATTATTAACCTTGTTAAATACCCTCTTCCCTCCCCTTCTGAAAGGCATGAACTGAGTGCTAAGTTTCAAACATACCCCCTTAACACATCCAGATGGTGGGGGGAAAGCGTATCTAGCTATCTACTTAATCAACCATCTACTTTCCCTCCATCAACGGGGAGTAGGCCCTTTTGTACATTTAACAAATTCAAGCAATTTAGCAACTGGGTTAAAGTCTATGTAAAGTACTTCAACAACATGGGAAATGAAGACACTGGTCTTCTGTCTGAGAATTGGTTAATGGAAGGCATGAAGTCTCAGAACGCGCACAACAGTGGGTTCTTACAGCGCTGCCTAATGCACTGCTGGGAAAACCTTGAGAAGTTTCCCATCACGGGGGGAGGCGGCTTGACAGTTTTTGCCTTTGCTGTCAGTTCCACTGTGGGAGGCTCCTAAATTTATTATGCTTAGGAATGGATTCTAGCACACTCCTATCTCACAAGAAGCAACGAAGCAAGGCATGCAGTGTATCCTTCAATGAGAACTGTTGCCCCCTACTATGAGAGTACAGAGGCCAATTTAGGCAAGAACATGAGCAATGACCAACAAGCTCTTCTCCGTCTATCTTGATCAAAGAGAAGCTGAGCGAGAACACAGTCCCATTTGCCTTTGTACATCAGTCAGTCTAACTTAAAATTATATATATATAATTAAAACAGATTAAAACACAGAGTTGCGACAATGGAGTGGTAGCATTTCTCACTGGCCTGAGTGTCTCTACCCAATGCAATTTTTAATGAGTAAGCAAAATGATCACTATTACTGTTAGACAACCTCCTATGAGGCATTAGTTTGGGGTCATTGAGAGGTAACTGTATTTCTTTTGCTTAGAAAAAAAATCTGTCATTACTTGAGAGGCTCCTGAACCTCAGTTTCCTCATCCACAAAATAAGAATAGTAATGTGGTCCAACTTCCTGGGGTGGAGATTCATGAGTGCTTTTTGCTGATTAGCTCAAAAGCCCTGCAAATATCAATCTCTGAGTGCTATGTAGACTGCCACATTCTACCTTAGGCGCCGGGAGCTTTCACTGACATCAACAGGAGCTCCAGGAATGGAGAAGAAATATGTAGCAGGAGAGATGGTCCAGAGCGTTTCCATGGCGATTACAAAGTACACTGCAGTGCTAGAGGGCGGCAGCTAAGTGTGTGATTATCGACCGCTGCATTTGGATTTACTGTGAGAACTGCTGCATCAAATAGTCCACTCAGATGACATCAATCATTAGGTGCAACGTTGTGTCTTATGGGCTTAATGGCATTGGAATCTAAGGGGCCAAAAAAGCTGCCCTGTGAGGTGAGCAATGGGCTCTCCAAAGGCTGGAACACTTGAAAAGTTGGAACTGCCTTTTGCTTTAGCTAACAGCAAATAGTCTAATAAAAAGATAGTTGAAGCAGTATGTAGGTTCTGACTGATAACCACATCTGCCCTTCTCAGCTTAACCAGTGGAGCTAAATTCCCAGTTCTACCCACAAAGTTACTCATTCAGTTTGCCACCTTTTCACAGTCACAAAGGTATCCCCAACTATAGTCAACTCTTGTGAATATTTTCATGTTCATTATTTCAAATTGTGGTAAAATATGGGATCTTCATTCTGTAAATCTCTTTTCAATGGTATCCTTTGTTGTCACCTATAAATGAGAACTATTCCTTCTCCTGGACTCTGAGTCATTTGTCACAACTTACTGGAGAAACACTGTGCCCGACAGAAAGTGTTCATAAGATATAATCATAGAAAACAAGGGATATGCAAATGAGAAACCAACCCTGCAGCTTAATTGCAAAACTGTGTAAGCTCAAGAAAATTGTGAATTTGAGCTCTGAAGTGGAAATCAAGTTGCCACTCTCTGAGAAGTATACCATAAAAAATGAGTTCTTTTTCTTCATTAGAACAACATATCTGCAAGTAATAAGAATATTTTGTGTAGGTATTAATGGAGCACATTACCACTGGGCTGTGTGTCGACATAGAATACATGATATCTGTAAATAATTCTTAAATCAACGTGCTTAAACAAAGACAACTTTACTCAAGGCCTTACTAGAAGTAAAGGCTATGTTCCTTCCTACGGAAAGAAGAATTTATCAGTCTTTTTATGATACTTTCCTAATACAACCAAAACATAGTTATGAGAAGTCATGTGATACCAAAGGTTGTATTATTTTAAAAAATCACCTTTGTTTTCTTTATAAAAACAAATAGAAAATGAACAGACTAATGCCCAGATAAGAATGGTATGAATAAAGTTGTCAACCTTTCTGTGGACCCAAGAAGGAAAGAAACTTGGAATATTCTGTGTTGAATAAAAGAGACTTAAATAAGTCAAGAAGTACCACAATGCACCTGAACCTGGAGACCAGAGAGAACATGAGGAGGGATGGGAAAAGAGCACGTGCTTGCTACAATATTAGGAAAATACAGCAGCCATGCACAAACACACCCACTGCAAAACCAACAGGCCCCAGTCTGTCATGACATGCAAACAAAACCTGTTTCCTACGTTAGAGGAAATCACACACACACACACACACACACACACACACACACACACACACACACACACGAATCTCTACATTAAAGAAAACAAAGTAAATGTCTAATTAATGCATTAAGAA
This sequence comes from Sigmodon hispidus, assembly GCA_004025045.1. Lineage (NCBI taxonomy): Eukaryota > Metazoa > Chordata > Mammalia > Rodentia > Cricetidae > Sigmodon > Sigmodon hispidus. The sequence goes on along the minus strand of PVIH01014291.1, from coordinate 20,034 downwards.
ATACTATGTGCTGTGGAAAGTGAAAAGGGAGGAATCTAGTGACATTCCCAGTGTGACAGTGTCAAGTGAGGAAAGTGAGGCAGGAAAGGAGGGCGAGCAGGCAGATACCTAGGGTAACATTCTAGAAGACAGAGCAGTAAGCACACACGCAATAGCCAGCCTGGAGTACTTGAGAACTAACCTAGGCAAAGCAGCAGAAAGTGGAGACAAAATAGAAAGCAGCTGGACAGGAGAATCCAGGAAAGAGAAGCAAAGAAGAGGGAAGTATCCAGGGTCTCCTAGCCCTGGGCTTTGACTCAGAGAGCTGGCTTCTGTAAAGCAGCTATCTACCCTGGTACAGCTTCTTACCAGATATCCCTGACCTCTGTGAGGAGCAGGACAGAGGTGAGCAACCTGACCACAGGGAGGACAGACGATGGGGCTGCAGATCCCTGCCACCAGCAAAGCCTACAGGAGCTTCTGAGAGGTTGGATGGCAGGGAAAAGGGAATACATGAAAATGTCTGCTTGAAGAAGGCAAAGCTTGTGAAGAAGGTTAGGATGAAATCCATTTGTGATACAGAAAACATGAGACACCCATTAGAATTAGAATTAGAATTCCAGAGGAAGATGTTAACAGACCGTGAAATATACCAGGAGTTCTGAAACACAGGTGTAAATATTTAGTATCAACATTACAGGAAAGACATTGAAGTTGGATGCTGATGAGGCCTTCAAGTTCCTCAGGACCAAAAGACCTGTGCAAGGCCTCATCTCATTCCTCATTTTGGGAAAGAAGCTAACTTGCTGATGATACAAGAGAAAAAAAAAAACAGATAAGGATAGAGTCCTGAGATATTTCACTCACTGACATATTTTCAAATCTGAAAAGTTTATATAAAATTGGGGGGGAAACTTTGAAATACAACAAGAAATAAGTAGCCTTTTGCTTCCTTACAGACAAGCTACACTTGACCCCCAACAACAGATTTTTCTAGCTCTCCTCTGGGGGAGGGACAGGCAGAGGGGAGGGAGGGAGGGAGGGAGGGAGGAAGGAAGGAAGGAAGGAAGGAAGAAGGAAGGGAAGGAGGGAGGGATAGTGTGCTTACAGCTTAGTCTAGGTTAGTCCCAACGGAGAACCTGGGAACATCTTCCAGATGGTGTGCTCTCTTTACTTTCTTATTTTAAATTTTTTTATTTTTACAGAATAAAGTCTCATTTTTCATCTATGTATCCCCTTGTTCAAACTCCCTTCCCCCTCCTGACCCCTCCTGGTCAATCTTTAGCCTCCCTCCTCCCCATCCCCCAGCCCCTCCCCAGAAAGGGCAAGAGGTTCCAAGGTGGATTAGCTCAGCATCCACTCCAGGCAAGTACGATTTCCTCATCCTAATGTCAAGATTGGGTTAGGTGTTCCTCTGGAGGGAATGGACTCCAAGGTGCCAGTCCATGCACAGAAACACAGTCTGAACCCTCCCCTTGAAGCTCCACATAATGCCCATGTCAGTGGACAGTTGCCTATCCTTGGAAGGCCTGGTTCCTTTTCCAGATGGTTCCCAGGTGGCTGTTCTTGATTCAGTGAGCTCCCCAGAGCTCCGGCCAGCCATCACTGTGAGAATTTTCCTCATAGTCCCTATCTCCTTGCTCGTATACAATCTCCTTCCCGACTATCAGCTGAACCAGGGACTCAGCCTAGGTTCTGCCATGTATCCCTGCTTCTACCTCTATTCATTGTTGGATGTAAGTTCTGTGATAGCACTTAGGGTGGTTATTCATTTGATTACAGGGGGAAGTCCTGTTTAGGCAACACCTTCACTATTGGTTGGAGACCTAGACAGGGACATCCTGTGATTTCTTGGAGGTTTCCCTAGCACCCAGTCTTTTTCCAACCCCATATTTGCTTGCTGTATTAAGATCTCCATCACTTTTTTGTTTCTCTCAATCATCTTCTCTCATGATTTGCTCTCTTTACTTTCTATCTGCTAGAGTGACATCTTAAGAACTTTCAGGAGCTCCTCCAAGCAGAGGAAGTGTAAGGGCCACAGAGGAAGAGGCAGTTATAGGAAAAGCTCTGAACAGGGATGAGCAAGGAGCCAAAGGAAGGGGTTCCTGGACTGAAAGGTAACTGGGAAGACAAGACGCCCTATGGTTGAGAAATAGACAAGATTTGTATTCCAACCCAACCACTTAAAAACTAAATTCCACAAAATGTTAAACTTATTTGTGCTTAGAAGCCACTGCAGGAAGCCTACAATGTGTCGACCCATCTAGACCCTAAAACATTTCTGAACAAAGTATTGCTGTTGTTATCATTATAACTATGTTTTCTATTTTACAAAAATGAAACTGAGATGGAGAGAAGCCTACTACCTGTAGATCAACCAAATGGTTTGGCTCAGGTTTTTGGCACTCAACTGCTAGGCTCTGCTTTTTCTCAACCACAGAGGAGTGACCCTCATTGACCTTCAATGTTTTGTAAAATTGGGACAGCAGTGCTGTATCTGATGTGGGTGTCAGGCCTGGGATCACCCATCAGAGAATTGAGTCGGGTTCAGGGAGGGTATCGCAAGCTACTATTAATCTTCAGGTAGATGTTGTTTTGTTTTTGTTTTTGAGAGGAGACTTTTTAAGGGGCCCTGCCTAGCTGTGGAGAAGGCATTTCTTTCTCTGTGTCCTCTTCCTCCCTCTCCTCCTTCAAATAGCCACTAAGTTCCACCCTTTGTGTTCTGAGAAGATTTTATCAGGACACATTTTGGGCTGAAACAATATTATCTAATTGTCCTTCCACTAGATTCTGATCCCTGTAGGAAACAAGACCATTATCTTATGCTTTATTATGCTGCCTGGTATATCAAACAGCACCAGAAATCCTAAATAAGTACTTTCTTAACAAATAAATCATTACATGCTGCCTGCATATTTATATTTTCAAAAATAGCATTCCAAACTTTTCTTGTCTAGCAAAGTCAACAGAGTTTGCCACAAGCCTGGCATCTTTGTTTTGGCTTTCTCAGGTAAGAAAAATATCTTTTTATCTGTACTTACTCAAAACATTTTCAGACCTTTTTTACATCAGAAGTTTTTTTTATATAAATTTCTTGTCTCCAAATCAGTTTCTGATTTTAATTTTTAATCTAAAAAATAGTACTGATTTTTAAAAATTAGTTTTGAACATCTGAGAACAAAATTTTACAAATCCAAAAATAATAGGTAAAGGGATTTCTGAGAAGAAATGGAAGGTGATTGTGAGCTGTGGGCATGCCTTTGATGAGATGTGAGTGTGAATGAGTCAGGGATGTGAATCTCTGTATTCAGAAGTAGAACCAGGGAAGGGACAGAGGAGACCTTTTCCTGGTTACCAAGGGAGTTCACTGAGGGCCTTCTGGGGCTCCTGGGGAGGCCTCCTAGCCAGCCACACCTGAAGAGACCCTCACCTGACCCTTAGCCTGCTGCTCCTTCACTTCAGCAGGAGGTAGAAGCCTGTGGTCTGTGAGTAAAAGGAAGGAAACCAGTATGGGAACTCGGAAGCCAGGATTAAGGACGTCACCCACCCCAGCACCCACCACTGGTGTCCAAAGGCACAGAAGGGGAAGCTGGAAGTCATGATAACTGGGAAAAAGAAACTGAAGGCTTGCTCGTTGTTACAACAGTTTCATACAATTCCAGGCTCCCTGCCTTTTGCTCCTCTTCCTTATCAGATGGAATTAGCAAAGTTCTCTTGAGCTAACTTTATAGAAAAATGATCAACAAGAAATGTTTTTCTATTATTTGAAAAATATGTTGTTTTCCCATGACTGGAGGAAAACAAACATTCATTATACAGATGTTTAGTAGATTCTTTAAAAGTGAAGAAAACTATATTTGTGTTAACAGTGGCATGGAGGGCATGGTAACACATGAGTGTGATCCTAGCACTTGGGAGGGAGATGGGGACAGGAGATTCAGGAGTTCAGTGTCATCTTCGTTACATAGTGAGTTTGCAGCCTCCTGGGATATGTGTTATTCTGTCTCAAAGGAAGGAGGGAGGGAGCGAGAGAGGGGAGAGAAACACAATTTTAAAATAAAAAAGAAGAGCTTGCCCTATTTTATGTAGTCTTACCTAAGTATCAACACCACTGCATGTGGAGGAGGTGCCTTGCTGGAAGAGAATTGAACCTGGGAGAGCACGGGTGACTTCTGAACACTGCTAATTTCTGAACACAGTACAGGCACCTTCCTATGCTATAGAATTCACTTTCCCTTAAAGTGTCTTCCAGCCCCTGTGAGGACTCAGTTCCCAGCTGAGACTAAGTACTAAGCTGGGGACAAGGAGCCTCAGGTTGGTTCTATGAGAGGGAGAAGTGTTCATTTTGTTGACATTCTCTCAAAGCAAAGAACTGGTAAGGATTGTTCCTGAACACCCTAAGTGTTAATTCTCTAACATTTTGAATATGGCAATATAAGTTATTAATTCATAAATAAGATTACAGACATAAAAGTCTCTTTGGTTTTTTGTTTTTTTCATCTCTAAAGGCATCAGTGTTTTAAGTGACCTCTAGTTTTTTGGTATCCATCCAGGACCCCAAGTTACAATCAGTTACTTAAGCTCCACCTGCTTCTTGGGGTAGGGGTGAACAGGAATTAAACACTAGAACCTGACTACAGTGTGCCTCCAATCCCAGAGGGATATCGGTGGTTAATGGGCTGAATAACAAATAGCAATTGCTGATACTTCCAGTCCTCAGGCATCATGGCAGCATCTTCCATATAGATCCTTCTAAACTCTCAAAAGAGCCCTTGAGGAAAATCTTATCATTACCCCCAAGTTATAATGGAATAATGAGGAGGTAAGGCAATAAGATAATACTGGAAAGACCAAGGTGTCTGAACTTGTAGATTCAGCAGAAGATGCCTTGCCAGGACCATCATGTCTGAGACCATTCCAGGCACACATTTAAAGAGACAAGTCTGAAGTCTAAGAGAGCGTGAGCATTCTAAGAACTAGAGGTATCCGAAACCCCTTCCTAATCACCGAGCTACCTCCCCTTGCTCCTTACACTTTATGGGTATAGCCTCAGTGAATCCTGACAGGACTCCTCCAGGGTCAACATGCTCCTAGACAGAAGGAAGACAGCCAGAGTTTGGAAGACTTGCAAAAGAACATGAAGGAAAGGGCAGTTTACAAGTCTGGCCTCCCTAGGCTTTTACTCTTGAATTGACTAGCTCAGGATCTCTGTACAATAGAACATCTATTCAAACAAACTGGATAGTAGATGTTGTCTAAGAGGCCCAAGAAAGCTTTGTCCATATGTTGATTGGACTCACAGTGAATGGAAGGACTTCTTTCCAGGATAGCAGAGGCAAAGCCTGTCATTGAAATGCATGTGTGAGTCCTTCTAAGAGCAGCCTTCTCAGCCATACCACAGTCATCCTGTCCAGCTGTGTCCCCAGACACACTCAACTGCCCTGAAGTCACATTTTCTGCCTGTTACTGTGGCTCACTCCTCTTGACACCTGGGATGCCTGGGTCTTACCTCTTTGAGACCCACAGTCATTCTGCCAGCCACTGTAGATCTCAAGGATGCTCCAGAGTTTTATTCTGTGCTTTACTAAGTGGCTTTGAATTGTGATGAGGCAAGGACCCCCGCAGGGACCCTGCAATGTCTATGGAATTCAAGATTCTCCCTCTGTACTCAGGGCTAAGGATTGCCTAGCCCCCTTCGGGTGTGGCCCAGCTAATCAGAATGATGATGGGCTCTTTGTGGAGTGTGAAGAGTGCAGTGTCAGTGGATGCAGTCCTGTTTCTACGCAGGCACTCCGTGCCTGCCACACCAGGGAGAGGTCTGAGGCGCAAGGTGCAGGATAATCTTGCTCTAACCTCTGCTTGCTGACTCCTTCCACGCTGGCGCGTGCACACAGACCAGAATGGAAGGCGCCATCCTAACTTCTGCTGTGAGCAGGTGGGAGGGAAGACACGCGAGAGGTATTCCATTGGTTGTCTGGGAAAATGAACTGCACCTTCCCCTCACTTGCACAGGATCAACTTTTCCCACCCCCTAGGATGGGCATTATTACCTTGGGGTCTGAGCCTGAGCGTGGTAGCCCAGGGACTTGGTTCTGCACAGGCAGCGGGTGCTTCTAGACACCGGGAAAAAAAGTGCCTAACAGTGCCCCATGTCCCTCGAGTCCCTCGACTGGACGAGCACGCCTGTGTCGCGACTGCCCGGTTGTCCCGCGCACGGCGCTGCGGCCAGAAGGCCCCTCCCCCTCCCCGCGGGCCCGCACGTGCGGCACCCCTGCGGGTTTAACACGGGTCCCGCAGTGGCTCGGCTGATCTGGGCAAACCCGCGGGCAAAGCGCTGGCCGCGGCATCCCGCGCGGGGCAGCGGCGCGATGCTGTGCTGGAATGAGGAAGCTTGGCGGCGAGGGGAGGGCCCGGGCGCGCTGCGCGCGGGGGTGGCGGCGGCGCGCCGAACGGGCCCGGCGCGGGCGAGCGGGCTGCAGCCGCCGGCGGCGCCAGCAGGTACGGCCGGTGCCCGCCGCCGCCCGGCGACCCTCGGCGGCCGGGCCCGAGCCCCGCGCGGCTGCAAACTTTATGCACGCGGCCCGGCAGGTCGCGGAGTTGCGGTCTGCAGCGGGACCTGGTGGCGGGCGCGGTGGCAGCGCCTCTCTCTGCCTGGCTCCTTGTCCCCGCCGGTGTCACAAAACCGCGAGGTGTAGGCGCGGACCGGGTGGGCTACGAGACAAGCAGAGCGGGAGGCGGGTCGCGTGTGCCACCCCAAAGTTTCCACAGTGCGGGATAAGGGGAGCGCGCTCCGGGCGGCCGCAGGTGGCGCCGCGGCGAGCCCGGGCCAGGTGCGCTGCCCGCGGGCGGCGCTGTAGCGCGGGACGGCCGGGCGGCCCGGGGCTCCGAGCCGGGTCGGAGCCGCGGGGGGCGGGGAGTGTGGCGAGAAATGGGGAACAATGCGAGTGAGCAACTTGAGGAAGTCATTGTGAAAGAAAGCTGGGAATTGCTCCGCGGCCAACTTAGCAGGGCACTCTAACAAGTGCCTGCGCGGCCGCGCCCGGGCCGGCCATAGCCGCAGCCCGGCACAGTGCAGCCCATCCCGGGACACTCGGGTGGCAGGCGGAGACCGAGTAGGTTCCGCGGGGTGCAGGAGCCCCAGATCCCCAGCTGCTCTTCGCGCCCCAGGATCAGTCTTGGCCCCAAAAGCGCGGCGCACAAATCCACGTGAGTGTTTTCAAATTGAATTTCAGTAGGAAAACTTGGAATAATTAGTGGATTTTTTTTTTTCTTAGGAAGTAAGAAAGAAAGAAAAGTCATTCGAAATTCATAGTGTCCATGTCGCTCACATCTATCTTTTCTGGGGACTGAGAGCTTTAACTAAAGTCTCCCTCCGCCTTCCTAGGCAGGGGCAAGCAGGTGCGAGACCAGGCCAGCCAGAGGCACTTCTAAATAGCCTGGAGTCCCACGAAGAGCATGCCCTGCTCGTGTTTAGGCTTATATGGACAGATCTAGCAAGTTCACAGAAACAAGCATTTCCAAAGTCGTGGGTAAAGACTTTCCTTATTTTGGTACGAGAGCTATTTGCTTTACTGGTAAGATCCAGTCTGAGTTTGCTTTGTGCAATACAGAAATGATCTGGGTATTGAAAACGTACTTTGCTCATTGCAGTGTATGATCCCAGGTCATTCAACTATCGCAGGAAGACTCCATTATCAAATAGGGATCAGGACGCTTGTAATTTATTTGAAATGTGTTTTTTAAAATTGCAAAGCATCACTAGTGATTTCCAAGGAATCTTATGATCCTTTGATTTTCTTCTGATTTGGAAGCTCAATATATGACATCTGGTGACCCAAAGAGGTACCAATTCAAAACATCTGAGCCAGAAGCAGTTTCCATTTTCTCTCTTGCTGGAGCCCACCCAGGGTGAATTTTAACTTGAGTTTGCTCAAGTTACCCACGCGTAATTTCTCTCCCTGCTGCAGACTACGTAGTTCATCTTTGAGCTGCCTTGTTTTAAACTTCCAGAACCAAAGTGGTGGTAGGGAAATAGCTCTTTACTAGTCCAACCTATTTGTAAAAGAAAAATTTAAATGTTGAAAATGCACAAAATTTATAACATTTTTCATAGATATTGAAATGCTTTTAACGAGTGCTTCCTTTGGGTTATGGGTGAAATCTGTAAGAATATCCCAGAGCCTGACGTACCTTAGTTTCTTTGTTTGATGATATTTGTTCTATGAGATTAATTGAATTCATTCAGTTTTTTGTATGAAATTTTTAAGTAAAAAATTAAACATTATTCATAATATGTTAGCATGTGTCCAAATGGTTTCAGTGACAAATCAAATTATTTGGGGTGTGACTCAAAATTTAAACGGAGACAAATATCCATGACAAGAGGTTCATCTGCTCACATTGGATCAGGACCCTGTAATACACAGAACATGTTGAGAACATAGTGTGGGCATATTTATGTAAATGACATTTGAGCATTTTACAGACTACAATTTGTTTTTATAAAAACATGTATAATTTCATATTTCCCCACAAACATACATGCTTGTTCCTTTTTATGGTAGGAACAAAATGTACTTTACAGACTTACAATCCACTAGAACTGATGGCCAGAATGTTTTAAGTCTAATAATATCTTTGAGTATTTTTATTGATGGTGATAATTGAAACCTAGAATTAAAGAATTCCAAAGTATTTGTTTGTTTAATTCATTGATGTTTTAACTGGAGGGCCAAACCCCAAGGATCTCCTCCCTCCCAAATTTAGAAGCATCATAACAATAATAGCCCACCATGATGGCCTCACGTTCAGACGCTGGTTGCTAATAAAAGTGTAGGAGTGAGATGTTTGACTCTTCAGAGAAGTTTGTGTGCTGTGCCCTAAAGACAAAGCAATGGTGCTTGTTCTTGCAGCATTTCCATTGTTGAAAAATTAAGGTCACAGTGAATTTATTGACCAAAAGATCTAAAGCCCAGCAGGGGCATAAGCCCCTGTGATTTCTACTTCACTAGAGACTGAGTGCAAGAATATTTCTTTGATTTGAGGAAGTTTTTTTCTTTATTTGAATTTGTGTGTTTCATATTTAGTTACTATAGCAGTACATCATCCATGGGAATTTCAGAACTTCTGAAAGTCAAGGGGATTGTGTGTGTGTGTGTGTGTGTGTGCGCGCGCGCGCGTGTGTGTAACATATATTAGGACTTACATTAATATATACAGGAGATAAATTACATGTGTACATATGTGCACATGCACACATCACACGCACTGGGTAGAGTGAGAGAGACTTAAAAGTGGCAATGAAAGAAGTTTTAACATTAAATGCATCTAACATGAAGGATGCATTTCCTTCATCTTATTTATTTTGTACTTTTTAATATAAAGTAAAAATGGTTTCTTTATAATGGCAAATTTGAGCATAGATAATGTTAGTTTTATAATATTAGGTAATTTTGAGTGTCTGCCAAATGTTGCACATTTATGTATACTGCTACTGCAGTTAGTCAAGATTCACCAAGACTAGTGTGAATAGCAATGCGTCCTCTCTAATAATGGGCATTTCAAAACAATCTCTCTATCCAATAAGTGGTACTTGCTTGTTATAAAGAGACCGATGGGAGTGAATTCAGCCTCAGAAGGCAAACCAGAACCTCTGAGTTCCTTGGGAACCGTTAGCTTCCTGTCCCTGTTTTTAAGGCTGACAAATATTTTGGGACATTGTGGTTCCTCCTTTTAGCCTAAGCTCCTGCTTCGACTGCTATGAACAAGACTGTTCTCTTTTGTAGCTCTCTCAGGTTTCTTGTTTCATAGGTTCACTGCATGAGCATTATATTTTACAGGAAAACACATGAAATGTAAATGCAACAAGTGATCCTTCCTGAGGATACAGGGAGAGAAACAGAAATCCATTTATCCATTTCACTTCTTAAAAGAGGTCTTGGTTTTCTGCTTTAAAAAAATATAAAAGCACATTTTTTTTTGTTTTAGAGTTTTTAGAATCGTTGAGTGTCAGAAAATTAGCATTAAACACACACAATACAGATGGGGAGCTATGGAGAAGTGGGGTTCTGCTAGAGTCTTGGGTGAGCACCCTGAACAAAACCATACTAACAGTAACAAAACTGTTTTACTGTGGTGCTGATGCGATGCTCACACTGGTGTTCTTCACATACACCACTGCTTCTTCACACCCCTTTCCATTTAAGACATGGCTTCATACCTTATACTTTGTCCCATTGCTGGAATACACGCTCCTGTTCTTAGCATCTTAATGTCATCTCTTTGATGGTGTTTGTTTGATACAGCCTTTAGCTGCTTGGTGATAATGTAACAATTATTTTTAAGACATGTGTAAGTATTTTTGCATACATTATAAGTGAGCTATACCAACCAACAAAGCATGATTTGCAAACTTTCTAAAGGGAGGAATGGATGTCTGCCCTGGTTTGGGGGTACTCTACTGACTCTTCATGAGAAACTCCCAAAGGGACACAGCTGCTGCCTGAGGTATACTCTAAAGACAACTGGCAAATTATTTTCATTGGCATTTTCCCATTTTCATGTCTGGCTGTGATAAATAAGTGGGCGCCAGTGTGTCTTCAGCCAATGGTGATAAACTGTTTTTTTTAAAAAAGTCAAAAAACCCAAGTCTCAGGTATGTAGGCCCATGATCATCTTCTTGGCAGGCCTGGCCCAGCTGCTTTTCTCCCATCGCAATGGGGGAAGTCACAATTGCCATTGACTAAAAGAATACCTCTTTCCATCCTACGTCTGACAAATCAGACATCCGAATGATTTCTGAACTCACTTTGGTTAGGACAGGAAGCATAGGCTCCCTTCCTGTGCTCCCTCCCTTCCCTGAGAGAAAACTAGCTTCCCTCCTTTGCATACTTGGCAGCTGGGTCCACCTTTCTCTGAGCCCCAGTGGTGAGTGAAGGCAGCAGTGGGACCTTGGAAGAAGAAGAAGAGGGATCTGAGACCCAGCCAGGAATCAGGGTCCTTCCCAGGTGGCTACTCGGAGGGCACTCAGACCAAGTTTGGATTTGTGGGAGAGAGACAGCTCTTACTTGGCCTTGGGGAGGCCCGAGCTTGTTGGTGAGTGTCACATGGTTTGGCTTCTTGTTCTGCTTCCTCGGCTTGAACTAGCCAGTGTTCTTTCCATCTCTCTCTCTCGTCGGGTTTTTAGTGAGCAGCCTTCATCCAGAAGGCCTCCCTGGCACCCCTGCCCAGCTCCCTGTCTTGGGGGTGATGAAAAGCATCATTAGGCTTCATCTGTGTGTTCCGCTCTCAAGTTAGCCCCATGCTCCACCTCCTGACGGCTTGTGGCATAGGGCCACAGCTTAATGAATTGCTTAAAATGGGCCCTAATTAGAGCTCTCTTCATATTCTCTCAATCGACTGTGCAGTGATACATTTTTCTTCAGAACGTAGATCACCTCCAAGCAAATCTGACGCTTGCCGCCATTTTCAAAGCAGAAGTTTAAGATGACGTGTGGAGAGTTAGGTGTGATGGACTAGAGTCGGAAGAGAAAGCTAGGGTCGTTTCAAACTATGCTCTGTTTTCTTTCCCTCCTCTCTCCCCTTCTTGATCTTTCTTTTCTTTTTCTTTTCTGTTGTAGGTAATAGTTTGTCTAACCTATTGAAACAATCAATTACCAAAGAGTGTTCCTCAAAGTCTTTACATGTATGAGTATGTGAGTGTGTGTATGTATATACTGCATTTTTGAGATTATACACTCATGCTACACTTTATGTCATTTTCTGTTATTCTCAAACTATTAGGAGATGAACTGTGGCTTGGAATAAATTTTTGCCAAAGCTAGGCATTCAATGAGTACCAACTAAACAGGTTTTGATCATTTTCTGTGGTATCATGTTTTACACTGGTAAATTTGAAGCAAATAGAATTGCACAAGATAGTTCTTTCAACCTAATAGGGAAAATGTTTAATTTAGCAACATTAACAGACATGAATGTGAGGAGCTGACCTTTTATAAACTCACCTGAGGCACTCTGAAATGTGCCCCAGTGTTCTTAATGGAAACTAGAGAAAGCTATTGACCCCCTAGTGTGAGCCCCACTTTTAATCCGGAACAAAAATGACCTTTTCTCCCTTATTTGTGCTGAGTTTTGTGTAGAGTAGAAAATTAAACTGATGTTCATTGAGACCCATTGTAAAAACAGGTAAATTGTGTATCCTATTTCATCAAATGAAAACCAGCTGCTAATTATCTTGGGTCCTTAAAGCAAAAGCTGTCTATTACTTTTTAAGACATGGAAAGTTCTAGCTCTTTCCTCTATGAGGTTGTATATGTTTGACTGAATCTGAAGGATTTTGATTTTCATGGTGGTGGTACACACCTTTAATCCCAGCACTCAGGAGACAGAGGCAGGCAGATCTCTAAGTTCGAAGCCAGCATAGTCTACAAAGTGAGTTCCAGGACAGATTCCAAAGCTACAGGAGAGAAATCCTGTCTCGAAAAACAAAACAAAACAAAAAAATTGTCAAAGTAAATGAACTTTACAAAAAAACGACTTAAAGTGTTAAAAACTCAGTGTTCCTATGTTTGAAAGACTGCAGAGCAGTCCAAGTGGGCATTAAAACCAAAGGGCAAAGGCCTTTTCTGCCCGATTATAAATAGATGCGCCGATTTTTGGTGACTTTACAAATGAGGAAGCTGTAAGCTGCCATGAGGCTCAGCTGATGACCCTCCTGGCTACGAATGAGGACCTTGTAGGCTGCAGATGAAGGATTGTAAAATCCATCCAAATAGCCTGAGCTGAGTGAACACAAGTCACATGAGGGTCTCAATCTTGTTCATAATGTGTGGTATTGGCATGAATCTTGAAGATGTCCCGGTCTGGGTCAGGAGAAACTGCTACTGAGCCATATCATGAGTGAAATACAAAAATGTAGACATTCCTCTGGGATCTTACAAGAAAGCCAGTGCAGATAGTCAGGTGGTATTGTTTTCTGTTTATGTTCAGTTTGTTGCTTGTAGTCACTACCAGATCACTGGTTTTTCCTCTGCTCACATTACAAGTGTCTTACCCTACCAGAAGTTGGGTGAACAGAGTAATTTTTCAAAGCACTAAAGCCCTTAAAAGACCATGATGTGATTTAGGGAAATCCATTTTTTTTATCTAAGTTACAATACTGTGAATATAGTTTTAAAATGAGAACATATTATATGTTAATATTTTAATAGTTTATGAGAAGTTACTTTAAGAGATGGCAGTTAATGATTTTTGCAGATGCTGTCAATAAAATTAACATCAATTCCAGTACTTTAGGGAAAAGAGTCCATGTGGCCCACCCTAACTGGGTGACAGCAAGCAGGACATTGGTAATTTGTCCTCCTCTTGGAGCAAAGACTAGATGTTTCTTTTATGTCTGGGGTGTGCCAAAATGGCCTTTTGTGTTTCAAAGAATAAGAGACAAGTGTGTGTGTGTCAATGAGTTCAGTGATAGTCCTGGCCTGGAACATGAACAGTGTCTCATTTTGTTGAGATGGTAAGTAAAATGAAAAGCAATGTATGCTGGTACCTAGGAAGTACTTTTCAATATTGTTGGTGAACACAAGTGGCTTTCCAGTTACATTTTTAAGTCTACATATGAGGATTCCTGAACAAGGGGATTCTCTTATAAAGATCTGCATTGTTTGACTTTTTAGACCTAAATAAATTAAAGCCAAATAAAATGATCCAAGCCCTTTTTAACCAAAGTAGAGTAGCACTATAGCTATACCAGCATCAGAGATGCATCTTCCTTAATGCTATGGATCTACAGGTGTTTTTCTCCACCAGAAACAGTTAAAGGTTGGATATTCGAGTGTCCACTTGATATGATTTACTTGTATATCTATATACTTTCACTGCCAAAAGTCACAAGGGGATACTGTATTTGTTGCAATACCACATTACCAAATTTGTAACACCCTTACCAAATTAAAAAAATAATAATAATGTCATAAGTATGTGCTTACCTCTTTCAAAATAAATGAATAAGAACTTGGGAGAGCAGGGCCCTGTTGTCTCTTTATAAAAATTACAAACTATCAGCACTTTGGGAATTATCAGTGTGAATCAGTCTTGTGGAAGCCGTTGCTGTATTAAAAGATAGAAATCTTTGTGCTGCATCTCCCTCCTCTCACGCTGCTCCTGGGCATGCATAATAGTCTTCCACTGTAAGAGAGCAGAAGAAAATGCTTCTAAACTTATTTTCCCTTAAGTGATGAAGTGTGAAAAGCCATTTAGATTTGAGGAAGCTACTTAAAAAGTGGCCAGTGGTGGTGGTGGTCAAAATCAGAAAGCATGTTCATTGTAGCTGCGTGTCTTTCCTCAGTTGCTGTGTATAGGTGGCCCATGTGTAGGACAGACAGGAAACCCTGCTCTGTTGTGTGAACATGGCTTACTCAAGCAGGGGAGGGCAAAGAGAAGGCTGACTGTTGTGCCAGGATACTTGTGGGTCTCTAGTCCCCAATTCCATTGTCTACATTCTTAAAATGGTCTTTCTTGTGCAAGATCAACCATCTTTCCTCTTTCTAACTCTAGCCTGGGGTATCACCCTGTTGCCCAGGCTAGCCTGAAACTCATGAATTCATAGGTAGCCTGGGATGCTCTCAAACTCAAGCGCCTCTTTGAAAAATCCTCCATTTTCTAGTACACATCACAAAACAGGTGCTGGATCATGGCTTTTTCTAGGAAGCATTCTTTGTTTTATGTTCTGTCTCTCTCTCTCTCCCTCTGTATGTGTGTGTGTGTAAACATGTGTGTGTATGTGTGTGTGTGCACGCACCCACCTATGTGTGAAGGCCAGAGGTCAAAATGAAGAATCTCCCTCAATCTGTCCCCTACGTTTCCAGGCATGACTGGCTCCATTGGTTGGCCATCTAGCCTCACAGATCCTTTGTCTCCACCTCCCAATCCTGAAATTAAAGTTGTCATGCTAGGTTCTCTGTGGGTTTCTGGAATTAAACTCTGCTTCCCTGGCAAGCACTTTACTGACTGAGGCATTCTCCTGGCCCTGACTCTGTGTGGAAGGAAGACTTCCTCATTCGCTTTCACCCTTCTTGTTTTGCATATCAGTTTCTGCCCACAGAGGGAAAAATGTGAAGCCAGGGCTGCACATCTGAGTGATTTGCCCTGGAGAAGGCTCCCAGAGCAAACTGCTGGAGCCTTCTGCAGCATAGTTGAATGTGGGAGGAGGGGTGTGGTGAACGCTAAATTGGATTCCTATGCTCCTGTTTAAATCTTGTTTTTCATTGTTATTTGCACCAGCAAAGCTCTGGGAAATAATCATGAGAATGTGTAGATTGGCAGCTAATTTTTGATAAAATGAAAAGGATCAGAGATGAAATAGGAGTGCTCGGAAGTTTTTATGTTCTCCCAACCTGCTTTGTCAAATTGTTACGAAAACCTAGAAGGTCTCTGACTAGATACAAAGATTTGCATATTGCTGGCCTTTCTTTTTTTTGGAGCATTTCTTTTGAAAAACACAGTGTAATTCTCAATGATATGATAAATTTTCAAAAAATTAAAAATCTTCAGTGTACAGGGGAAAAGACATGTCTCTCACAAAATAATGTGTTTTATTAAAGAGGTCAGTGACCTTGGCATTTTTAATAAGTTATAGTCTTAGACCTACCCCATTACACACACACACACACACACACACACCTTATTTAACTGCCTTCAGAGAAAGCCACTGTTGAGTATTTAAGTAGCTAGTCCCACATATCCCTGAGGCAGCGTCACCAGCAAGAAAGAAAACCCTGGGCACGTGTGTGTAACTGCATAACCAGAATTTAATTGTGCTACAGACGTTCTGTTACGAAGAAGTTGTCTTGGTTTCTGCTTATTGCATAGAGCAGGTTTATATTCTGACCAAACATCAGGGGCACCTTGCCTTATGTGTCATACATTTGGATCTTGTCACTACTGTGTTGTGTTTATGGAATTCTTAGAGCAGAAATAGCAGAGGGTAGGCATTGTCATCGGGTGACTGTGACTTCAGGGTTCAGCACTGCTGTTGGCTGGATATAGCCTTGGGCAGGCTACTCATGCTTTGTGACTCTGCTCTTGGCCTCAGCCTTCTCTTCTGTAAAATGGAGATGACAAGCAGGTCTTCCTGACAATAAGCATTGGATGCTAGCTCTGTGCTCAGCTCTGAGCCAGGCTGCCTGATGGGCAAGGCATGGTCCCCAGTATCAGGAAGCTTAACAGTTTACTTGTCAAAGCCTCACATATAATGAGCTGCTGTAGACTAGGTCCTCAAGGGTCCTTGTTGGAGTATCATTGCACAGAGAGATAGCAAGGCAGCTTCAAGAGGAGGAAGGCCATTTTCTTTGAAAACAAATACAAAAGTTAGTATAAGGTGGTTCTTTATCTCAGGGGACATTTTTCAAAGCTTGTGGAAGTATAATACAGGCTGGTAACAGGCTGGTTTCTACTGACTTTCCCTCCCGCCTGCAGCAGGCTTTGCGTGCCATGTGCTTACCAGTTCTCTCATAGCCATACTGTTTGTCTAACTTGAAAAGAAAGCCATTTGTGGTTTCTGACTGGCATCTAGTTTTTCATTTTGATTTAATAAACCTAGACTCACTCAGCTTGAGAAAATTCTGGAAAAGACACTGGGCTATGAGATCAATCACCATGAGCAGAGTTGCTTGCTGAAGGAAGATCTGTAGTGCCCCTTGGGGACTCCTGCTCTTCTCTGGGACTTGCAAGTTAGAAATGGGCCAGCACTAAGAAACACCTGGCCGGCCTGCTTACCTGGAGGCAGCAACTGCCCAGGGCTGTTGGATGCTTCTCCCGGGAGCCAGCCAGGTTCCAGCCTGGTGGCAGTGACCTCAGTGTGGCAAGAGGAAAGGCTCCTGGTTTCTCAGGGAGACTCCTATGGGCTGTAGAAGCTCTGATTCTGTGCTTCCTGCCTGATTCCCAGAGCAATGGGGTCCTTCCTATGTGACTTGAAGTCTGGTGCCTATTCTTCTGTCTTTCACGCCTCTTCTCTAACATGAGTGGTGTGTCAACTCCTTCTGTCCGAATCAAGGAAACGAAACCTGTTTGTCCCTGTTTAATCAGAAGAAAAAAGAGACAGACAGGAAGGGAAAGGGACAGAAATAGAGATGGGAAGAGAGAAGACAGGAAATGCAAAGAGATCTGGAGAGATGGTGGGTTATAAGGGAAGCCTCACTGCTTATGTCCTAAAGGGCCAGCCTTGGGCAGCCTCTGTCACGCTGGCCTGTACTTATCTCTGCATCTATTTCCCCTTGTGCAAGATTCAGAACTGCTTGCTCCAAAGAAACAATAAAAGCATTCATGTTTAGAAGAACTGCACAGGTGAGAGCTAGTTTATTGGTACGGTGGCATTTTCTCTGTTGGCTCTTAATTGAGATTGCTTGCTTTTTCCCATGCAGAGTGGACCAAGACAACACATTACTATGACACGCTTATTCCTCCCCACACCCCTGCTCACACCTGAAGATGCTAGCTCGTCAGATGGGTCAAACATGCCATTGATTTGCTTTGATAATTAACTCCTTTTAGTGAATGAAAGCTCTTTTCATTTTATTTTTATTTTAGTTAAGACTATAATATAACTGAGCTTTAATTTTTATTTTTTAAGTTTTTAAAATTTATTCATTTGTGTGTGTGTGTGTGTGTGTGTGTGTGTGTGTGTGTGTGTCAAAAGACAGTCCATGAGAGTCAGTTCTCTCCCCTACCCTGTGGCTCCTGAGGATAAAACTTAGATTGACAGATGGGGGGCAGCATCACCTTTAACTATTGAGACCTCTCTGGCTCTGTAAATCCTACCTTTCCCTCTCAGATGTTCTGCATTGCTTCCATGTGGAGAAGAGGTGCTAAGGAGGCATTTTGTAAGCAGACCCTGGCGATCAGCATGGTACCCAGGGATGGATTAGAGTCCTTCTATATATAAGAGATGTCCTTTGGAAATTTTGCCTGAAAAGAGGCCAAATGTATTTTCCTCTCACTCTGACATTGATATATTACTTCTTTATTCCCACCACCACCACCCCAAAAAGCAGATTTTTAGTTTGGGAAAGTTTGGAGGCTTATGAAGTCACTTCAGTGATGAGAGACAAGTCAGGCTGAGAATTCATAGGACTCAGTATAGGCAGACTCCAGTCCTTAGCTTAAAAATTGTTAAGTATCTGAAAACATTATCAATTGGTGAACTTTGCACCAAGCAAGGGACTCTGCTAGTTACTGTACTAGTGACAAGTCCAGACAGGGTGCAGTTCAAAATGTGCATGAAAATCAAAATGAAGTAGACTGTGTCACAAGGGTCTATGTGCCCTGACTGGCAGTGGGTCTGTCACTAAGTGACCCAGCCAAGTCAGCTTCTGGGATCCTGACATGCACCACTATTGCCATGGTACCTATGGGAACTTGCTCTAGGTACTTTTGATGGCCTCCCTTCCCCCAGCTCCATGAGAGATGCTTACTCTATGAGATACTGTTCAGAGGAGAGCAGGTATTCATGGGCCTGATAAAACATTTGTTTTGTTTTTGTTTTTTTGAATTAGAAGTAACTTGGTTATATTATACTGGCTATCATGTAGTGAATTAAGCCTTTAATACATACTTATTGAAATATAATGATAGTTGCTGTGTAGTAGTTAAATAAAAATATTTCTGGAATATGTTTAGTGTCCTATTTTAAGAAAAGCATAGGAACACACAGAAAAAAAACTGAAAGTTAAAAATATTATGCGTACTGAGTGGTGGAACTTACTTGAGTATCTTACAAAAAAACTTCATTCGTGTCATATAAAGTTCAAAGTTCACATTACAAACATTTTGTTTTGAAGTCATTGAGTTCTGCTTTATCTACCAACACTGGGGCATGGCAGAACTTTAGATGAGCTTCATAAATCAGTGTATTTGTGGCCAGAAAGCCACAGGAATAAGGTCTCGGCTCTCATGACTGCAGCACAGCCTACCACACAGGCCTCTCCTCTAAGACAGTTATCAGTTTTTTTGACAACTTTGGAAGAACTGCATCCTTTTTACACTGCAGAGTGAGAGACTGAGAACAGAGCTTCTGGCTGCTCTTGTACTGGTTGGAGATCACCTCTAGAGCTGTTTTGTCTCATTTTAGTGGGCTTCTGAACCTTCCCTGGGAGTTCTGAAGCACATGTGTACTATGGGGCCTTTGTCTCTCTGTGGTCCAGGCTGCTCTCTGAAACTGGGTATCAGCCTTAAAAATATACCAAAAAATGTTAAAGGAAAAAATATACAACAAGTTTTAAATATAGATAATATCACATAAATTACATACATAGAGATATATCATGTGTACATATATATAATATATATAATACATTAATATATGCATATGCTGCATGTACTTATACCACATATGATTCTGGCAATATATGACATGTATGTGTGTATATATATGAATATATATAAATACATGCATATGCTACAGTATTTCATATGATGTACATATCAAGTTTTGCATATGATTCTGTGTTATATAGAACTATTTACATATGTCCTACTGCCCACACAGTTTTTTATATGATTGGAATCCAGTTTCCAGGTCTCTGTTAAAAGTAGGCCTCAGCTCATATCCACATAGCTAAAGCAAAAAAAAAAAAAAAAAACCAGTGGTACTCAGATAAAAACAGAGAGTCTTGGCTTAGACTCAGCAGATAGCCTGTGTCTACTGGCAGTAGCAGTAGCGTGTGTCTAGTAGAGCATGGTGAGCAAATTCAGTGAAGTCACCACAGAATTCTGTTGGGCATAGATCTGAGCGACTAGATGTTATGTGTTAATAACATAACATCTCAGGGCACCTGAGTGCTCTGAGGTGTGGTCTTCGAGCCAAGTCTCACTGCCTTGATTTCTCTCTGTCTCTGGGTCCCTCCTTGGTGTTTGTGGTAGTTTGTAGTATAGTTCATGGAGCACTTGCCATGGCCACTAAAGGATAGCCTCTTCCTGTGGGTGTTTTTTAAAAAATATTTTTTAAATTATTAATATAATTCCTTTTACATGCCCTCCACTGTCCCCCTTCCCTTCCCTTCT